>JAUPMG010089366.1:0-12610 GCA_031762675.1 Pachysandra terminalis
GAACAAAATCTGGTAATATTAAAATCACCCCCAACACACCAATCGCCCTGCCATCCGCACTTGACCCTCTCCAACTCCTCCCACATAGACGGTAGCAATTTCTTATCCACGGGACCATACCCACATCGACTGTGTGGACTACTCCTTTGTACATTCTTTCAACCCCCTAATAAATATATTATTGTTATTCATCGAGAAAAAAATATAATTATGTAATTCGTGTTAACTTATTTAGTATTTCTAAACTTATTACTGATAATATATTTGCATGATTATTTTTCTAGTAAGTAGAATTATTAAAATTTAAGATCGTAATAAAGATTATTCATAATTAAAATTTACAGATAATTAATTGCTTGTTACTCAGGGGAGGAGCCATGATTCTGTTGTAGGGGGGTAAGATTTGACAAAAAATCGGTTTTCGGTTTAACAAAATTAATGTTATTTTTGACAAAAAGAAGACAAAATTAATGCTAGTTTCTATAATATACATACACACATATATATAAATAATATATAATCTACTTCGGTTTTTTCGGTTCGGTTTGGTTTAGTCGAAGCCTTAACCGTAAACCGAACCAAATTATATCGGTTTTTGTTTTCTAAACCATAAGCAAACCAAAATGAAAAAAAAAAAAAAACTAACAAACAAACCAAACCGACCTTTTCAGTTTGGTTTGTTCAGTTTTCGGTTTAGACCGAACCAATTGATACCTCTAGTTAGGGCTGTCAATGGATCAGATCATGGTCCGAGTTTGAACCGAAAAGCGGATTTAGTAAGGAATTTCTGATCCGATTATCCGTTAAGATATGATCTGATTCGATCCGACTTTAATTGGATCAAATTCAGATATAGGCTGATTCGATTCGATAAGAGTCCGATCTGATTCCATTTGTGTGTGTATATAAATATATAAAGTGTATATTACTAATATACATATGTATGTATATGTAAAATTGGGTAACTACAAATAAATACATATTTAGAAATAAGTCATTAATTTAGGATACTTTTAAAAAAAATTAAATATATATCAAATTATATCTCTTTTTTATCTGATTTCTTATAATTATAAAATAGGTTAACCAAAAAATCTGATAACTGTTCAAATCCGATCCAATCCGAAACTAATCAGATTTGGTAAGGGATTTATTATCCGCCAATCCAATAAAGTACGATCTGATTCGATCCAACTTTTAATCAAGTCAAATTTGGATTTGTCCTGATCTAGTCTGAATCTGATCCGTTGACAGCCCTATCCCTACTGAGTGTGGATATAAAAGTGAAAAAAATTATTGAGAGGGGGCAAAAAAAAACTCTAGGGGGCAAAAGCAAAATTTGATAGGGACAATTTGTAATATATTAAAAAATCAATTGCAACTTCAACTTTTTTAAATAATTGAGGGGGGGGGGGGGGGATTTGCCCCCTCTCACCCCTTTGTAGCTCCGCCCATGTTGTTACTAACAGTATCTTTATATGATACATTTATATTAATAATTATGATTCCTTGTTAGTAACATCATCGTCTTAAATAATTTATACCAATTTGTAAGTTATTACTTAAACCTTATACTGGATATTTTAGCGATATTATTTGTTTTATACTATTATCTTGTATACTAATCAATATATTAACAATTATATGCAATTAACATTTACTTATTACTAATACAATTATATAATTTATATATGTTCTTATTAATTATATAATTACATTCATGGTTTCAAGTCTTGGCCGGTACTGCTTTGATGTATTAGTACGATATAATAAAAAATTTTAAAAAGTAAATAACAATTATATACTGGCTGGTGCCAACTGGTACAGACTGGTTGTCTTGTCTCTACAAAAGAAAAGAGGGAGAGAGAGAGAGAGAGAGAGAGAGGGAGGGAGGAGGGAGCTTATTACTTGCCCAATCTTTATAAACTTATCCAGTTATGCCTTATAAATTATTACTCTTACTATCTTTATGACTTAAACTAAACTTATCAGTTATTCCTTTTAAATTATTGCTCTTACTATCTTTATGACTTAAACTATTATATTTTAAATTAATAATATAATTATCGACTATGTGAGCACCTAACCCCTAGGCAATGGGCAGGTCTAGTGCCTGGTTTGCCTAGGTGTTTTGATAAATATGACCCATATGTATGCGCGCGCGCGTGTGTGTATTGTAAACCTAAAAATGTCTTGTAAAGAAAGTTGATCTCATGTTACTAGGGTCAGCATATAAATGTATCCTGCATCTAGTAAAATTATAAAATATAGTAAGTCATGTAATCGAGATTGCATAGCTCACATGTTATGGATATTTAGAAGGAAAACAAGATAGACATGTTGATACTTGTCCAATTGTTTGCCCAACCAATGGATACGTATAGGATGTGCACATTGGTATGACACACTTACCATATATGAGAAGTGTGCTATATATTGTAGATATTGGTTGATACCACATTATAGCTATTCAGGCAGTATAATAAAACATAAAGAATATCTCAAAAATAAATAAATAAAATAAATAAAAATAAAAATAAAAGCTATAGTTTCAAATTTCCCTGAAATTTAGCAAATTTTTCCCAAAATTTTCCTTTTCAAAGGGCAATGAGATTTCCTTCACATTGATATTTCCCTTATGTAGAAAATTTTCTTATAATTCTTCCATTTTGAGGACATATCGCTAAGAAGTGAAATTTCCATATTCTAAATCTTCAAAATTTCCTTTGAAATTGAAATATAAAACCGTGAAAACGGCATAGCACTTATATGCACAAAAATTGGTATGGATGCATACGATTTACTCCAAATTTGAAGAAATTGGAGGTCCTAGCTAGAAACATTGGATGTAAAGTGGAGAATTTGCTTACAACTTATCTAGGTATCCCGTTGGGGGCAGGTTTTAAGACTACTTCAGTCTGGAATGGAGTTTTGGAAAGAATGGAGAGGAGACTATCATCTTAGAAAGGAAAATTTCTATCTAAAGGGAAAAGGTAACCTTGATTTGTCATACTTTAGCATGTTTACTGACTTATTTGATGTCCTTCTTGATTATTCCAGCGTCTATGGCTGATCGAATTGAACAATTGCAAAGGAACTTCCTTTGGTGCGTTGGAGGGGAAGAAGAAGTACCACTTGGCACAGTGGGATCTTGTTTGCAGACCTGGAAGTGGTTGGGATTGGCATTAGCAGACTTAGGGATTTCAACAAAGCCTTATTGGGGAAATGGTTGTGGAGGTTTGGGGAAGAAGGGGGCAGCCTTTGGAGAGAGGTCTTTGGTCAGAAATATGGGTGTAGTCTAGGGGGTGGGAGGTGGAGCCTATTAGATCTTCTTATGGGGTAAGTTTGTGGAAGGCTATCAGGTCGGTTTCTAGTGTTTTTAGGGGAGGGATCAGTTTCAAAGTGGGTTGGGGGAATCTGGTTAAGTTTTGGAAAGATTGTTGGTGTAGTGATGTCCCTTTGGCTGTTAAATATCGTGATGTCCCTTTGGCTGTTAAATATCGTGATCTGTTCTTAGTCGCTTTGAGTAAAGGGGATTGGATAGACAATATAGTTCAAAGGCAGGGGAATGTCATTGAGTGGAATCTAAGATTTAGAAGAATGTTGTTTGATAGGGAGGTGGAATCCGCCGATGCTCTCATGGTGGAGTTGGAAAGATTCAGGTTAGTTGATTGCCCGGCTAGAAGATGTTGGAAAGGGGTGGGGGATGGGATATTTTCTGTAAGGTCTTCTTTTGATGTTTTTTTCCGAATTTTATGGTGATGCTTCAGTTAGGCTAATTTGGAAGCCTCATTGCTCATCTAAGTTGTCTTTTTTTGTATGGTTGGCGGCTCATGATAAAATATTAACGGTTCATCATCTTATTTCCAGAAATTAGACTACCCCTAATCGGTGTTGCATGTGTAAGATGAAGGATAAATCTGTAAACCATCTTCTCCTCATTGTGAGATGGGAAAGGATTTGTGGTCTTTCTTTTTGGGTGGCTTCGGAGTTTTGTGGGTGATGGTGGAGGATTTGAGAGGTCTTTTATCGGTGTGGGGTTGGAGAAGGAAGGAATCTAGACGGGATATTCTTTGGAATTTATGTCCCCATGTTATTTGTTGGTCTATTTGGAAAGAAAGAAATAATAGTGTTCGAAGGCAAGGAGGTGCTGGTTGGAGTTCTTAGAAAGAGAGCCGTGACCCTTCTCTTTTAGTGGGCACGGGTTTTTCCAGAATTTTGTGATATTGAGTTTGCAGATTTTGTGAATAGGTGGGGTGAGCTATAGTTGCAAATTTATAGTGAGTTTTTTTCTTCAGTGGAAAGGGTATTGACATCCAGTTGGATGTTCATACTTGTATATGTTATGCTTAGCTTGTAAACATTTTCATATTTATACAATATCACAACATTACTTATAAAAAAAAAACTGTATTCCGTAGAATGTTCACCATCTACATGTGTAGTTCACAATAATGCTATGGATAATGCTCATAAGCTACACATGCATAGCTCAAATACCTCTTCAATCACCTAAATCAATAAATAATTAAACTAAATTTACCACATAATAACTAAATAATGCTTTAACCACCTTGGCATCTTATTTCTATGCAATTCAAATAATTTTTTTTCAAACAAAACCATATGTGTGTATCTTCCACAGAAATCCCTTAATCCAGGCCCAGTTTGATGAATCTCGGTTAAGAAGCTTCGATTCAACCTTCTAATGGTTGATCGAATAGAAGGTATCGCAAAAGCATATGATATGTGATGGGGTTTCGTTCAAAATTGAAAATTCTTGAAAACCATATTTTGTTCGAGTTTCAAGCATTTGATTTCATGAGCGAATGTGAAAATACTGAGATTGGTGTGAGGGATTTTGGTTTCGAGGCCCTGTAGAAGGTGTAGGAGTGAAGGAAGTAGATTCGTTTCAACACAGATTAACGCCTCTTGATTATTGGGTATTGGATGATACTGATGCGCTTCAGCTGATATGTATCACCAACAGTGTATTTATCGGCCAATTTCAAGTCAAAACTTTGATATCAAGTAAACATTGTGCCAAAATCATGTGATTTCTGAGTTATATAGGTGTCTTTTCTTTCCTCTACTGATAAATATGTATCAGCTGATACATATTGGTATCATCCAGCAATAAACACTATACTGTCTTGCTGCTTGTGTACCTCCTTTGTGGTTCTACATGAAAATGGAGTACATTTTTTCTTCATTTGTCCATCAATTAGTGTCAAAAAAGACAAACCTCAGGTGACGAAGTCAATTCTTATGATTGTGATAACAATGTAATATAGCAGCAGATGCTGTTGTAGAGAGATCAAAAGTGAGAAAATGTCCAGAGGCAAGGATATTCATCAGTATCCTTGTGGTTAGTCCAGATCGCATTGTTACTGTCCATGAATCCAGTCAAAACAAGGATCTGAATATCAGCTAGAATAATAGCTTTTCTACAGGACGCGTCTTTTGTCATAGTTGGAAGCAAATGTAGCCAAAGAGCACAATAGCATAGAAGGTTTTAATGGTAGTCATAGCCGTTAATAATTGTATTATGGCTGGTAAGAGGTCTAGATGATATATAATTAACTCCTCTATGATACTGTTATAATTGATAAAAAAAATTTTGGGTGACGTGGAACTCCCTGACCCCACTTAGTGGGGACATGGTAGACCCCGGATACATGACCCCACCCACAAGGACCATATATCAGGTAAGCCCGGGGACTCGAACCTAGGACCTCCAGTTCCTGAGCTGGAGAGCCTGCCGGTTGAGCTAGCCCGTGTGGGTTATAATTGATAACATGTTATTTTAGGACAATCTTAACCACTACAACAACAGCAACAAATGCCTTGTCCCGAGTAGTTGGAGTCGGCAATACGGATCCTGTTCTGCCATTTCAAACTATCCAGAACCGTATGTTCAGTTAAATTATTTCATGACATTTCTGACAGGCTATCTCAATCCTTTTCAATTTTCATTTAGTCCTTCTAGATTCTTCAATATTCACCTCTGCGCTTTCTCACAGTTGCCTCCTGAGGAGTTGGTTTTACATGCTCAAACAGTCAAACCATCATAATCTACTATCCCTTCTTTTTTCCTCTCAATAATTAGTGAATCACCAGCGGGAAGCTTATATAGGTCCTTTGCAGTAGAATGATGACGTGGCATTCCAAAAGTTCAAAGCCCGTTCAATCGGTTTCTATATATCCTATTAAAACTAAGCTTCCTATACTATCATATTCAAAACAGAACTACAAAGAGGAGAGGTGAATATTGAAGAATCTAAAAGGACTACACGAAGACTGAAAAGGACCGAGCTAGCCTGTCAGAAATGTCATGACATAATCTAACTGAACGGTTCTGGATAGTTTGAAGTGGCAGAACAGGATCCATATTGCTGACTCCAACTAGTATCATAGAAGAGTTACTTACATAAACATCTAGACCCCTTAACCGAATCACGTTATAGATAGGTCTTTTCTCCTTTTCGCTTGTTTTTCTTTTCAATTAAATTCTGCTAAATCCCCCTAGTTATCTTTTTGACTAGATCCTATCTTGATTATTTTCATTTTCTTCACTCTTCTTGGAAGGTTGAGGATTATGTGATGAGGATGACATTGAGGGCTTTTGGATTCAGTTTGCAAAGAGAAGGGGCTTAGTTTTGTATGCAACTGGAAGGTTCTTTGGTTGCAAGGAAAAAAAAAAGGAAAGGAAAAGGAAAGACAATTTGAATTAGGTTCAAGGAGAGAAGAGAATGTCCCGTGAGATGGAGTATGAATCATGGATGGAACAAAGTGTTTGATTGGGTTTTCAGTGAGAGAAAATTAAAGATTGGATGAATATTGCAGATATAATCAGCGGAAGAGATTTTAGATCTCCAGTTTTAACAGAAGAGTTGTAGATTTCTTAACTAATTAGGTTTTTACATTGAGGGATGTATTAGCATGGAATTGCAGTAACCCACCTCACCCTACCATGTTTATAAAGCGTACTGGGCGGCGGACATATAGGTCCCCGTGAGTGTCCTTTGTTTTTTTTCAATCTCCTATTTGGATTACTTTTAGACTCCTAGATATGTCTGTTTCTTCTTCTCTTCTGTTTCTCCTCTTCTTGTCTCTTATTTGAAAAACTTTTTTTTTTTTCAAGAAAATAACAGAGGGTGCCTATCTGTTTTGTTGGTACTGGATCTGGTCCAGCCGGTACCATACCGTACTGCTGGTACATATTGGTGTCGGCCCTGTCCAGTACACCCAGTACTGAGATTTTTAACCATGCTCGGAGTCGTCCAAGAGGTGCATCATCTTATCCACACATCCATCTCAGCATCTTTATCTCAAGGTGCCGTGCTGGGCCGGCACTAACTGTGCCGTGCCTCTGCTGTGGCCGTGGAACCCAGGCCCAGCATGGCTTAATTGTGCCGGGTCAGGCAAGCATGCGAGCCGGCATGGCCCATGTTGTGCCGTCCCATCCCGTCCCATGTACTCCCCTAAGATATCATACAATGAGTAATAGCTGTCATATAAAATTTGCCTTTCAGCATTGAGTTGAATGTAGCAATCACATACATTGAATGAGGCAGTCACATACATTACATTTACATGCTTTTTTTTGTTAAATCATCGACTAAATTACCCGCTGGCATTGCTTGATTTCTACTGATAATCTAATTTTATGACGTATTGCTTCTGTGGAGTTTCACTCTGGCTCCGGCTCTAGCTTTGCTTCTTAACATTCTGTTGCCGTTGTTACTGCTAGCTCTAATCCCAACAAGGAAGACAATTAATTATTTGCACGAATTTAGCTATTGCTTTATTTTCATTTTTGAACTTTTGATGTCTCGAAAAAGTTTTGAAAATGACATAGAAAATTCTTTTAGTTTCATTGTCTGCAAATGTTTTTGTGAGACCAATTTCTCACTGTTGCACCATTATCTTCTTCCTTTACTGAAAAGAATTGAAAAAAAAAAAAGGTTTTCCACCTTTGAATATGAGATTTACTTCACTATAATTGAACCTTTGATATTTCTCCATTACCCCAACCTCCCTATGGCAGCTTTCCCGTTTTCCCTCTTGAAGCAAGTGTGTTTTCTATAACATTAATCCTTACTGTGCAGGCAATGCTGAATCCTGACTTCCGCAAACGGCCAATTGCCGAAGCTGTACTGAATCACCGATTCATGACAGGTGCTGTCCTTTAAGTTTTAGAGGTGGAATCTAGACGTCTAGTCCTGTTTACAGAAAGAGTGAAGGTTTGTTTTGTTTGCAACATTGGCAAAACAACCATGCCTCACTGCCTCTCAAACAGAAGCTGGTTTTCTTGATTTTATGTCAAAAGTTTAAGTTGGTGGTTAGTATAACCCAACATATTCTGGGACCGGAATTGTGGCCGGCCGGGTAATGCATGTCAGATTCCATGGGCCTTCTAACGATAAATTAGTTCTCGACTTCGTGTAAATCAACATTAATATTGATGCAGATCAGCAAATCTAATAGGAAGTTTTACATTCATGAATTATAGCAAACTGATAGAGCATCTGCATCTTTTTTTAATATTTTTGATCTAATTGTTCTCGAGTTAGATTTTGATGGATTCTCTGACTGAACTTGCTCTCAATGAGGCAAACGAGTTAGAAGCTGAGTAATTTAAGCTGCGATTTTTAGGCTCCAGTAGGTTAGGTGTTTATTGGCTTGGCTGGTCTAATGGTTAAGGTGCACTATGATGTACGCCAGAGGTTGTTTTGCACTTGAAAGGCCCAAAGATATGGGCCTAAGTTAGATGTTTTAAGGCAGACTGGTGTATAAGCTGGGCTTGGACTACACATTTGCCTTGTGGACCAGACCGGCTTGTCAAGCTCAAGCCATTACAATAATAAGCTGTCCTTTTTGGTTCTCGGATACCCATAAAATTATAAGGGAAAATTACACTTTTGAACCCTTAGATTTCTGATAATTGCAGTTATACTCCCTGAGGTTTTTGAAATTACAATTATATCCTTTGTCGGAAACTTGAAGGGAGTTGGTCAACTAACGATAATGTCATTGACTGATATACCTCTTATAAAGAATTGAATGACTTTTAGATGAAGTGGAAAAACCTTAGGTCTAGAATATCATTCTTAGTCTCTCGACTAAAGAGCCATTATGCTCCAATGTCACACTTGAATCATTCATCAAAGAGGAAAAAATGAAAAACAAATCAAATGATTGATGAATGGTTTATAAGGGGTATATCAGTCAATAACTGTCGTTAGTTGACCGACTCTCTTGAGGTTTCCGGCGAAGGGTGTCATTGTAATTTCAAAAGCCTTAGGGGTCTAATTGGAATTGTCAGAAATCTCAAGAGATCAAAGTATAATATTCCCGAATTGAAATCATTCAGAAACTGGACTCTTTATGTTTGAACAAGTAAATATGTAATCCATCAGGGAAATACAGGTCTTGCTAATGAACAAAGTCTCATCTTGTCAAAATGGATTTATTTGCTGCAATCCCGGTTGCTTTATTCTTGGAATTGTCTGAGTTGTTGCTTGGCCCAACCAAAAATTCTCATTTTAACTGAGCAGCTTCTGATGCTACCAAGCCATCTTAATTGGCCTCGTTGGAACCGGTTTCGACAATATCCAATCTGACCTAACTGAATCTACTGTAAATATTTCCTGTTTCTTAACAAGTTTCTAATGCTTGAAACCAATGTGAGGGAACTCAAGCAAAGAAAATATGCTTTTATTCACTCAAGAAACTTGTATTTTTCTGCCAAATTTTTTTTTTTTGTGTGTGGATACAACAAATGAATTTCAAGTATAACGAATCGCTTCTTGGGATGATCGTGCACTGGGGTACGTTGAAACTGAATCTGATATCCTCAAGAGGAACCAATTGCATAAATGCTGATTTCCATCGACCAATTGGATCTGGCTTTTCCATTCATCCCACCGTGTGTTGCTTGCAACCCTTGGGTCCAAAATGCTGAGAGCTGCGTTTCACAATCTTTCGACATAAGTAGCAAAAGTGGCTTTGACAAGCCCAGCAGAAGATGTGGTTGTTGTTGCCAATCTGTTGATAGATAAAAATCGTTTTTAAGTCGATATGAAACTTCTCAGTTGTGTCAATATAGATGCAATTGGGTATTGATAATATTAACAATTTACTTGAGCAAAAGTCTGGAATCCAACAATTCAGATTAGTACAAGGAAGTCAGATGATTGTGGGCAATCAAGGCTCAGTTGATGCAACCCATGCTAAGTCACATCGTAGCCGAGTGGCGGAGCCCAATACTAAGCCAAGCATGTCTCTACGTACTGATAGATAGCACAGTTGGAGGAAGATGTTTCATTTCCAGAAAGACTACAAAAATCTTGTAATGATGTAAATGTCAGCATACAAGAGTATACTGATATTTTCACTTCTAATATTAAAGTTTATGAATTTTTCTAACACTATTAATGCTTTATACATGCATATACTAATTATAGCATGAAAGGAAACATGTAATTGATATATACTTCATGAGAATGATCAATATTAGCAGATAAAATTGAAAACATGGTTTTTAACAGGTTGGAATGATGTAACAATGTTTTTGACCACAGCTAGTTAAGATAAGAGGTTTGATTATTTAATATTAGCTATCAATTTAACTAGTAGTTTATTTCCACACAGTTGATAATATCTTTTTCTTTCTCAAGATTGTTAATAACTATGCATACATGATAGCAGTATTTTGAAAACTGGACCGGCCCGGCCGGTAGAACTGGTCAAACTTTCAACCAGATATTTCAACGGTATGTTCGAACCTTACCTCCTTACCAAAAAAAAAAAAAAAAAATGTTCGAACCTAACCTGCTTTGATTATAAAACTGGTTTGAACAGCCCAAAACCAGGTGTCAACTGGATTAAACTGAATATTTTGGATTTTCTCTATTTTTTCTCAATTAGGTATGTTTAGGATGTCTCCCAGTTCTCTTGGTTTGAATCTCCGTTTGAACAGGGTGAACCGGACTGATCTTATCACCAGTTCAATGAACCGTCCGGTTTTAAAAACATTGCATGATAGTAATGATATTTTTTAGAGCAAAATAAAAGAAAAGAAAAGATTGGGGTTGGTCAAGTCCAGTGCCTATGAAAACACTCAGAATCACTCAGATGACTCATATTGTACTCCGACAAGTTGCATCTGAATTGAGTTTGTTTCTGAGCTGGCCATATCGCCTTTCATAACAAGATTTGCAAAATAAGATTTCTTTTCTGTTTTTTTTTTTCCCTCATCTTTTTGGTTAGATATGTAAGGAAAAAAGCAATACTGTAGATCTCCACTCACCTTTGCATTTACCTGACCACAATTCGGGCAGAAGGTGCCATTATCAGCAAAGAGTTCAGCTTGCACCTGAGCCAACACCTGGCGGTCATTTATCCGCTCTTCCCAGCTCTGAATCATTTCACGTGGAAAAAGTTCACATGTTCCATCCCTTCAATAAATAAAAATTAATTAGTTTTGTAAAAAGATACAAAGCATGCAAACTCACATCAATCTGCACATAGATCGTCCCATATATATTAAATCAAGAAAAAAAATAATTCATTTAAAACTTGTTAGACTGGATCATCACCTGAAATGATCATATCCATCAATTGCTTTATTACAACGATAGCAGAAGAACTGGCCACAGTTATTGCATGCCATCTTGTTGCAACCTTCAATGCGGGAGATCGCCATCTTACAAGAAGGGCATTGCTTAGCATCACGAAGAACTTCCTTGACACTAAGAAGTTCATTAATCATTTCACGCTCCTTATGCCTTTGAGCGTCCTTAAGGTGAGATGAGTTTTGGCGCTCCTACAGGCAACAACCATAATTATTATTATTTTTTTTTTTTGACGAATAGAGAAGATGATATAAATAAGAGAGGATGAAGACTGTACACCAAGGCTTCTATTATGTTGAAGCCAAAGGAAAAGGATAACAACCATAAATTCTAAGGAAACCATAAATTCCAAGGAAATTTAATTTCACGAGAATTTTGGGAGATTTCATTACATCGTAACACCAATTTCTATCGGAAAAGCAAGCCATCATGGTTTGGGAAATTTCATTACATAATAATACCAATTTCTGTAGGAAAAGCAAACCATCATGCCCTACACAACAAGGATGGTGGCACTAAAGATGCTTAGATTATGAGTGTCTAAGGTATCCTGGAGGGAAGGTTCCGGGTTCCACTTCAGCAAACTCTGAAGAGAATGAGGGCTATCAAAAAATTAAGAAATTTTGGTATCCCCTCACCGCCGTAAAAATATAGTTGTTAGAAATTTTTACCTGCAAGATTTGAAGTTTCACATCTGGTGTCATACGCACTACTCCAATATGACGCCGCTCACTGCAAAGGCCACAGAAATTAAAAAAGCACTTTGGGCACTGGGCACAATGGTCTTCATCCTCTATGCAGGCTGTTTCACATCTTGGGCAATACACTACATCAATCATTGACTCAAGTGTCTTCTGTAACATTAAGGATTCCCAACGTTCAAATTCTTCATCCCCAAGCAAATGTTTTAACAGCCCAGGTGGGACCAGGCCTCCACATTTTGAGTCAGGGCATAGCAACTTGTTGATTGT
>JAUPMG010089377.1:0-12610 GCA_031762675.1 Pachysandra terminalis
GCACCAAGCCATGACACATAGGCATCTAGCCCGCACCTTAGGCACATAGCCAGAACCTAAGCCCCTAGCTAATAAAAACACAGGCACCAAGCCATCACTTGGACCTCACTAGGTCACAAGGAACCCACTAGCTCAATCTATATACCAATCTTCCTAACCTGCCCAAACACTACAATCAATAGTGCTGTTTCAGTCTATAGCGATCGATTGCAATATATCAGCGATCGATCGTACGGCTCTCGATCGCAATGTATCGGCGATCGATCGTACGACGCTCGATCGCAATGGATCTGCGATCGATCGCACCCCCAGAATTTCTGCTCTGTTCTTGCACAGCAACGATTTCACGGGATTCAATCCCCCATATCTCATACTAGATCAATTCATAATGATAAGTTTCACATCATATACATTAACCAAACATTATTAATCCCGGATCAATGAAGATACATCTATGAATTTTACTGTTTTCAATCTTCTTCCATATACTCTGTTTTGGCCAAACAAAGTTCCTAAACATTTTGTATGAAATCCATTACTTCATAATCCAAATCAAAGCATAGCAAAACGCAAGTTTGCCTCTAAAAACAAATCAATACATTTAAGAACAGAATCAAATTCAATACTTCAATATATATATGTATGTATACCTTCAAATCTTCATGACGTTTATAAAGAATCATAACAGAGCATACACATTGCTTTGAAACTCAAATCAGACCAAGATCACATGCTTTCAAAATGAAATCGACACGGTGGTGAACGGATAGACGATGTACTTACAAGTAGTCCGCGAATATGAACCCGGAGATCCTTCCTTACCTTCTGATCACAGCAACACAGAAACACAACCACCACCGATTGCCCTCTTTCTTCCTTTTTCTGTCTTCTACAACAACCAACAAATAGAGAGTGGATGAGGTCAAGTGCCCTCATCCCTCCTATTACTCCTTCTCACTCTCCATGCACGATGCCACCTCGCCCACGATCCCTATGAATCCGTTCACGCAACTGTGCGTGAACGATTCAAAGGAAATCAAATTTTAAAAAAAAAAATTAATAACTTATACCCTACATCACACATAATTACACAAAGACCTCCGTACTCAAATAAATTATTTTAAATTAACTCCTTAGACTTAATGAACACATAATAATACACATATGCATAATTTGGATCAAATAAAATATAGTACTTAATGGGCAAAATAACTTTAGGAAGTTTAGGTCATTACAAAAACTTTGCATTAAATATAGAATAACATTCCATCCACGTGTATCAAGTATTATAGGTCTTACAAATTATTGCACATATTCAAAATTTAGGGCTATCAATTGAATTTTGTATTGGTCTTGATTCTCTTTGAATTCACTTTCTCTTTAACATGTCAGATGAAAATTGCTGGAAGGGTGAGACTTATATCGTGGACTGTAGATTTTTTTCAGTTTGATATACCAAGTACTATAGGTATTACAAAAATTACAGCATATATTCAAAATTTACTGTTATCAATTGCATTTTGTATTGGTCTTGATTTTCTCAGAATTCACTTTCTCTTTAGCATGTCCAGTGAAAACTGTTGGGAGGTTGAGACTAATATCCTGGACTGCAAATTTATTCCTTATACCTTATTTGGATTGAGTTAATAAACTTTGTAACTTGGTTTTCGGTGATTTGTCATGCTATATGAGGGGATTCAATGAGTCTTTATCTTCCCATCATCTTCTAATTAAATGATTATACTAATTTAATTAAAAAATGTAACTGAAATTTGTAATTGAATATTATCCCATTTATTGTTTGAAAATTACTATGCTTATAATTTTCAATTGATTCCTCATCTTCAAAATAAAAAAAAACAATTACTTACCTTTGCCTATAAAATGATTTACCACTAAAAGAAGAAAAAAAATTGTTACTTCTTTCAGTCAGCTATATTTGGATTGGATTACATTTCCATCTTCAGGTGAGTTATTAATCTAATCTGTGTATTTCTTCATTAATTAAATAATCATTTCATATCTGATGAAACTTACACATTTTCCTTATAATAATAATTAAAAAATGATCTAGTTATTATTCAAATTATTGAATTCTTAAATTTTTTATTTAATTTTTAGTTTGAGGATTTTTATCATGAAACGTGAAAGTCAGATTATAAAATACAACTACAAATCAGACTAAAACAATCTGTAGCTAATTTAATCTTAATTTTTAATAAGAAGTTTTTTGTGCAGAAAACACAATTAATCAACTAATAAACTTGGAAAAAAAATAGGCTAATATTTTCATAAAATTCTAAAATTTTTACAGGACACTATGTAATTCAATAAGAATCATATTAAAAAATTGAAATAACTGAATAGATGGAGATAAATAAATTTGGATAAATTTTTTATGTTGTAGATGCTGCTTGAGAAACGTTAAGAAAATCATATTTGGAAAGCTAGCATAAATAGACAGGAAAATTCTAAAGTGTCTGCCTGAATGAACAAGAGGCTATAAAATATACCTAAAACTTTAATAGCTATCTATTCAATTACGAACATCAACATTAGAAGATTCACCATATCATTATATATACAAAATCAGACTAATAGAAATCTGTAACTAATTTAATCCTAATTTTTAATAAGAATTTTTTTGTGTGCAGAAGACACGATTAATCAACTAATAAACTTGGAAAAAACTGTGCTAAGATTTTCATAAAAATCTAAAAATTTTCAGGGGACTATGGAATTCAAAACCAAGAATGAAAATCGCAACTCAACCAACCAAAAGAGCAACTCACAGAAACCTGAGAAAATCATATTTTTGAATAAAATAACAAATTATGTACACAATCTTGGTAGGTAGATCTTTAGACAATAAAAATTTCTATTCTATAAAATAATATATACATGCTTGCTAGGAGATCAACTCCTCTGTTGCATTCCATAAAAAAAAACCAGAAATTGATATCACCAAATGTCAAAATCATAACTATCTAATGATATTCTTTCTTTCCTATCACAAGGAAATGAATTGTAGAATAAAAGAAAAAAAATGTATTTTTCTGCTTTATATGTCCTTTTTTTTAAAAAAATTAATTTTTTTTTATTAAAAAAATGTACTTTGTTTGTAGACTACAGTCTACACTTGATATGTACCTTCGTATTTTTCTATGAAATGGTATGTATCTTCTTATGTTTATATGAAACAAGATCTGGTTTTCAAATTTCATGTTATTGTACTCTTCAGAATCGTTAATAATGACTCAAGTTTTTGTATGCATTGAAGTGATATGAACTTTTACTATTTGTTTTTTTTAATTTCAATTGATTATCGTATATTACAGTTATAGCTACAAATAATGAGTTCTTCTAATTTAATCAAATAGGAAATATCAAATGGAACAAAGTTCAAGAGAGCAGACCAAAACAGATAATAATGCAACAAATTCTAAAGGTATGTATTACTTTTCCCCCCAATATATCTTTATTATTGGAATACTTTTTTAATGGGTCAAAGTATTGTATTATATTAGTATATGAACAATATACCTAGTAAAATTCCACATCTCCCATAAAAACATAGAAAAGAATTACAAAAAGTCACAGTCCACCTTTTGCTGAAAATATTGTATATGGTTGAACTCATGAAATGAGTTAGACCAAGCATACAAAGTGGCCATGACCTGATATTATGGAAAGTGGATTTCAGACCATTTTCAAGATATAGAAACAAACTCCATTGTCTATACCAAATCAAAACCCAATATAATGGAGATATGGACCTATTAAACCCCATATGTCATAGACAAAGAAACAAATTATATATGCTATAAAAAATAATAATAATAAAAACTGTTTGACATAAATAAAAATTAATGTGATAATAAAGATCAAACAAATAGAAACATGAAATAGAAAAGAATGGAACATTCCTATCTGATTTTAAAAGCATGATATATATATATATATATATGATCACAAGCTTCTGATTTAAATATTCTAAATGGGTCTGTTAATTTGTGGGTCAATGAGCATGTCTAGACACAATCACAATTGCTAACATGAACCTCATTTTGGTTAACTGTGTATAGAACATGAAGTAGTTAGATGCTTTGCTATTCTTGAAAAGCTCTGCATTGCTTTATATTTATACTCACTATTGATCATAGAAATGTAAGAACTATTACTCAAATAGATGAGTGGCTTCTTTTTCTAAAGTAACATGAGTCATACCCAAATCATATTAATCTTTGATGGTGATGGCAGCTTGAATTATCCACGTAATTCAACCATAGATGTTTTCTCTCATATTAATCAAGTGACCTTAGTACTTCATTACAAACCTTCTTTGTTCATAAGATATTTAAGGTTTGAAGTAAATAACTCATAATTTGAACGTTTGAGGTTTGAAGGAAATAACTCATAACACATCTCGAAGTTCGTAAGAGAAGTTTTCACCTACAAAGATGTAAAAATTTCACATTTTAAATTTAAAGAATACTGTCCACTAATCTACCCTTTCTGAAGTGGTAGTTTTGAGCAAGAAAGAAGTTTAGTTACCTTTTGTGGCTTCACCCAATTCCTTAGTACTTTTAAGTGCCAACTTATATGAGGCCTTTGTCATAGAAATCCTCACTATGAACAGAGTAGGCTGAAATCTTTAGCAGACATTTCATATACCTAAAGATTCAAGAGACTAAATGAATGTTTGACATTCCAAAAATTTATTCCATTTTGCCAATGATATATATATATGTGTGTGTGTGTGTGTGTGTGTTAGTTTCTCATGATAAAATTTATCATCCATGAGGTGTATAAAGTGGAGAGCTTGACTGGGGATCCCATAATAAGACTGAGATATTACCAAGATAAGTTAGAATAGACACTTATATGATTGTTATTCATATTGGCTTCATTCATGAAGAATATGTAGCTATTAATCCTTACAAAAACCATTTGTCACCCGCGGGGGACCTATATAGGCCCCATCCGGAAAACATAAAATAAGAACAAAGAAAACTCTTTAGGGATAAAAATAAATAAAAAATAATTAGAAAATTCTGGTTGACAAAAAACTAACAGGACCATTGCTTCAGTGAAGACACACGAGCATGGTTACATCTTCTGTACCGGAAATTTATTGGAATGGAGGAAGGTGGATGTGAGAGTGTCATTTATAAAAAAAAAGTTGAAAGCGAAAAATGTTTTAAATAGGGCTGAAAGAACATTACAAAAATAGTTTTGCAAAATGTATAAGTACGATTTGAGAGACAAACATGATACACCAATACCTTCTAATAAATAATATTTTTGATGATAAATGAGCTAAATAAATTATATACGTCCTATAATTGTTCTCTAACTGATGGCACTAATATTTAAAAAAATAGAAAACTATGCTATCAGTAATAGAAATTTAGACGATATACAAACATTTGAAAAGTAGACATCATTAATCAAGAGTAAAGTTTTCACTCCTTAAAACATTGAAAATGTATTCAATCAATTGGACTACATTTCATCATATCAGTCCGTATTGAGACTTAGTAAAATATCCACTCGAAAAAGCAATGAAAGAATAGTATAGAATGGTTAAATTTATTTCTTATAAATGTGAATAGGAGAATAATTATAAACTCAGATAAATGCATAAAAATTCATATACACCTAAAATCAATTAAAGCAACTAAAATAGAATAAATCAAAAATTACCTCCCGAACAATAAAGTCATATAATAGTTAAAATTACAATAAATGATACTGCTCTTTGAAACAAATCAACTTAAACATCAGACAAATCAAGCACCAATAAAAACTACCGTTAATATTATTTGCAAAAGGCTCAAATCAGATCAATTAAAATTAATTATTTTTTTCAACATAAAAAAATTGGATAAATCAAATATCTGAAAACTGGATACACCTAAATATAATAACTATATCATGTCACATAAATTCAAAAGTCCAACCAAAGTAACAATACTAGCAACAACAAAAAATCTTATGGGTTTCAATACCAAACCATCAAAAAGCATGACTACCTACTACAAATGCACTCAATAAAATACATGCAGATAATTTAATAAATTAACCAAATCATGATATAACCCCACCAACGATAACCATAAAATACTTATATTTTCCTATATGGATAAAAATGCATTAAGACAACTAAAATGGAAAGACATGAAATTTTTTTAAATATGACCTGTGAAAACTAAATCAATTAAGTATGCTAAATTATTTTTCTTCACATGTTTTCATAGGAATAAAACAATTAAGTAGAACTAAATGACATCGTTAATATTCTTTACAAGAAACATAAATTAGCAAACATTCATTTTAATTAAACATCAAAGAAAGAATATGTAGTTAAATCACTAATTGAAAACATGACAATTGCAAAGGTTTATATCTCCTAAGCTGCCCACTAGAGCCGACACGTCATTTTAGTAGGTTCGGGTTAACAAAAATTTAGTTTTCTTAATTGGCCCGAACCAAATCCATCAAAACAATAAATGGGGCGGGGAGCAAGGTTTAGGTCATAAACCCATTGACCTGTCCAATTCCAAGTGATCCATTTAATATATATCCAACTTCAAGTTGACTATATCACAATAAAGTCACGACCTGACCCATTCCGACCCTTTACCATCTCCTATTTAAATCCAAGGAATATAGTATTGCAATTAAAAGCCTCCCCTAAATGAATTCTACAGCTTCAAAAAAAAAATCAACAAAGGAATTCCGTGCAATTCATGTAGAAAACTATTGTTTGAATTTTGTTTCTTAACTACATCGTAATCGAAGAACCACTTTTACTTAAAACTGCATTAGTATGAAACCTAACCAAACCTAATATGTAGCTAAATCCATACCTGAAAACATGAAAGAATTATTATACAATATTTTACACACGGATAAATGCATATATTAAATCGATTGAAATCATTTTGACGTTCACAATATAAAATAAAAAATAAAAAAACTCAATTTTACACAAAATTGCATTGCGATGACACCTAACAATCTAAAATATCCAAAAAAAAAATCATAAATTATCAAACTAATAACAAGATAAGGAAAAGACATATAATGGGATATTGGTCCTACTGATGTATAACCCCTTACCATCCGCCACAACCCTCCTATAATGAATATTTCCTGTTTCGAAAATTGCTCTTTTGGATGACATGGGACATCCTAGAGATGACCCATTTCGGTACGACTATAGACAAGAGGTCTAAACTCCAACTTCTCACTACCCGTTTTGAAAAATATAGGAATGGAGAGATTGAGATACTCATGGATTTCTATGCCAAGCTCAATGACATAGTAACATCCGTGTGTGAATCGTGTATCTCCAATCACTATATTAGCCACACATTCATTAAACTCCCCAGTCTCGTGAATCATGGCATTGACTCGACCTTGCTGAGGTGGTCATGTATCTGCAACAACTCACTCACCATCTCGCCTCAACGGATAAGGACAAAATCTCTGAACATGCCCTATCTTCCCACAATTGAAACACTTAGGCGGTGGGCGTGGCTGAGGTGGTGCCACAACAGGAGCCGCAGTGACAACTGGAACAAGCCTCTCCATCGCTCTATGCCTATTCTCTAAGCCTCGTCTCTGTCTTCGTCCCTTTATCTATAAGTCTTTCCCTTATCCATATCACTCATTCTTTGCTCTTGTTGTTGATGGTATCTATCATTATCTCGCTCTACTCGTCTAGCACACTCTAGGACACATGTATAGGTCCTAAATCCATGAGAAACCACTCTAGATCTGATCGTTGGTCTTAAACCTTCCTTAAATTTGGCTGCCTTGTCCTCCTCATTTTCAGTTGAGGTGCAAACTGTGACAAGGTGACAAATTGTCCCTCTACTGAGCTACTGACGGAGAACCCTGTTCCGACTTCAGGAACTCAGCTATCTTCTCCCTCTGATAACTACTAGGAAAATATATCTCAAAGAATTCCTTCTTGAATTCCTCCCACAATAACTCCCTTCCAGTAGTTCACTTTACCATTTCCCACCAATGGTAAGCCTTTCCTTTCAGCATGAAGACATCCAACCTCAAATGTTGATCCTGAGGAAAATCCATTGCCTTAAATATCTTCTCCAGTTTTACCATCCACTCTTGAGCCTTCAAAGGTTCAGTGTTTTCCTCAAAAGTAGGTGGTGAAAGTTTCTTAAATCTTACTAGCCATCTGATTCCATGATCTCCCTCCACGTTTCCTTGATCTCTCTGAGTGTTTTACCTTATCTCCTGCTCCCTCTAGAGCGATTCCGCCAAGTCTCCCAAAACTATATACACACTAGCTATCTAGGGATCCATCCCCACTCTAGCTGCTAAGCCTTTATCAGTCACATTTCTCCATCCTCCGACCATATACAGTCCAACAAAGTCTCTAAGTATGTAATTCACAAAGCATCCATATCGATCATAGAAATCAGTCATACAAGTCATGTCACACACATAGCACAAAAAGTCATGTGATCCTAACATTCATGTGTCTATGTTCACTTCTCCCTACGAAATCTAACCTAGAGCGCTGATAGCATTCTGTCACTCCCCGAAATCCAAGATATTGATCTCTGGGATCTCAAGATGTGACTTTCGAATCCAACCCTTGAATTCGGCAACCAACCACGATTATCAAACAAAAATACTAATGCGGAAGCCAATAACATAAATCAAACCATTCAAATCAATGTCTTACATCATATATCCAAACCCAAATCAGAACATCAATGAGTACTTAATTCATTCGTCCTAGCTATTACATTCAAAACCAAACTAAATCATGAACAACAATTTCTACCCTACTCTACTATGCATTCCTTCATCTCATTCCATCTCCTTAACCTATTCACCAAATAGTGCATAAAAGGCGTGAGCTTATAAGGCCTAGTAAGTAACTACAACCTTATGCCAACTATTACATAACATAACCAATCGTATCATATACATTATTTTATCCAACTACAGCACATATGAGCATTAATCTCAACAATAATAGCAATAAGGCTTGACACATGAAACAATGAATAAATGAGAGTACGCAATTATGATGATGAAAGAAATGCCTATGAAGATGAGGATGAAATGATGATGATGTGATGATATGGAGAGTGCATAGTGCAACACATCAAGAATGAATGCTAAATGAATGCATCGTGGTGATTAGCTGCTTCCAATTAATCATTACTTGGCATTGACACTCTCTTACATCCCACGTGTACAATGTGGTTTATGGGACTTTCAACCCATAGGGCGCAAGATTTCAACCCTAGGAGTCATTATAGGGATCGTCCTTATCACTTTAGGGATTTAACTCAAGGAGTCCGCATAGGGAGCATCCTTATCACACATCATTTTATGGACTTTCACCCAAGGAGTCTGCATAGGGAGCGTCCTTCAAACGTACATCATTTTAGGAACCCAAGGAGTCCACATAGGGAGCATCCTTCACACACATACTCAAACATCACTTGGGCATATCCGTTTTGCATTGGGATTCACCACCCTCAACATCTCTAATATGATGGTGCTCCTCCCCATGGATATCTCAGTTTCCACACAAGCACAAACAACTCATACTTGCGCATCAAGGACACATGGAATATAAATCCATACATGTTCACATCATTCTCATGCATTCATCACATAGTCTCAGTTCCCCATTCATAATGAACATAGCACATAAATGGGAAATACACAACTCGAGTCCATCCACTATCCAAACATAGTTAAATTTACATTTAAAGGTCATTTCCCATCTATTTAGCCCGATAACAACATATCTAGAAAGTTTCATAACTATTCAGTACGCTTCCCAATTTTCGGCATCCCGAGCACCCTACCAAAGGTGTGCCAAAGGGGTTCTGTAGACCCTTCGATATGCTGAGATGCTTCGGTAGCCTAGCTCGAGATTAACAATTCACAGTCACCCTTGATATTTCAACCCAGGTTCGGTAGGCCAACCAGAAGGCCACCAAATTCGACACAGGTGTTCGACAGGGCCTTTGGTATGTCGAGGGGTGTGCCGAAGGATTTCGACAAACCCTTCGGTATGCTGATAAGTGTGCCAAAGGTCGTATTAAACCTAGAATTTTGTATTTTGGTCTAAATAGGGTTACCAACCCATAAATCTTCAGAATAAACATGGAAGTTACATCATAGTTTAAAACATTCAATCTTCCTACCAATCATAGGTTTCCTCATTAACAAACATCACATTCATTCTAAGGCTTACATAAATAGAGATCATGTATATATATATACACTCACCCATATATATATATATACACATATATACCTACACTCACATGGGAACACATTAATAGCATAGAAGTTGCATAGAAAAGAATATGCATTAAACAAATACACATTACAAGAAGGCATACCATCTTATCATATAAAACTCCTATAACTTGATATGTGGTGCATACATATGTATTTATACATACCCATATATGCATACACACACACACACACACACACACACACATATATATACCCATACACACACTAGTGAATACAACCATAGCATATGGATAGTATGAGAAGAACCATGGCACCTACCTCACTATTGCAAAAAACCCAAAAAACTTGTTGAAACCCTTTCTTCTTCTCCTCCTATCTTCTTCCTCTTCTCTCACTCTCCTTCTTCTGCTCTAGCACAATCTCTTCTTCCTTCTCTTTCGTTTCTTCTTCTCTTTTTCTGCAACCACTCCCTTCTCCAGAAATCTTTTGTAGCCTCCTCCCCTTCTCTCTCAAAACTACTCAAAACCCTAATTTTCTCTTGCTTTTCACGCAACCCTCTATTTTCACCCTTTTGATCTCAATATTCCCTACCCATAATGATGTGGAAAGATTTATCTTATTGGAGTCCTTCCATATCAGAACTCCTACGTACAAGGAAAGGTGGAGTGTGTGCTCCCTTTCCACGAATCCATAATTCAAATTTAAATAGAATTACTAGACTGGTAATGGGCTAGAAAAATGGTAAAACGACCAAGCCTAACCTAGGCCCACTCAACCCAGTCCAAAAGCCCAAAACTAACAACACGTAACTACACTCAAACCCCCATACTTCTCTTTATTATAGCTTACCTCGACTGTACACTTTGATTACAAAAAGCATATTATCTGCATGATTAGTGCATACTTGTGATGTCGGGTTTGTAAAAGACCAAATATATTAGAATAAACTTTACAGCTAATACAAATGAACCAATACAACCAGCCTTTCGGAGAAATAGGTAGGGAGAGCCTGTCTTAAGATAGCCTAAACCGTCGCGCAGTCGTTCTGCCAAAAGCGTTCCTTCTCAAGCGTCACCTGTGCATAAGACAAAGAGATGAGACAAGGGGGAAAAGAGAATATTGTACTAACTGAAGAGTCAGTTCGAATGCATATCTCAGGGCAAGAAAACCTCAAAAATTCGAATGACTGATTATCCCCTTTCTCTCTCAGAGCCTTTACTCACTGTTGTCTCCTACTTCTTAACTCTCAGATTCTTCCAATTTCAGAATTTCAGATCCTTTTTAATGGAGGATACGCTCTGCTATTTATAGGGAATTTGACCTCTTAAAATAGGACAAATGTCGATCAGTAAAGTGTCCACAGAGGAGCTTATAAATATCTCCATGCATAAAACATATCCTAAATGCCATGTGTATTTCAACACGCCTAAGTAATTTCCAGAGAGAGGGATGAGTCATACGAATCTTTAAAACTTGTCCTGTGATAGGTTGCTTTAGATCTTAAGGAACACACATTGAATGACACGTATTACTTGCAATATAAATCTAAAAGCAACGTCACCATTCTTGCCGCCATTCCAGATAAGACAAAACCCCCCTTTAGATAAGTCATACAACAAATCTTATAAGTAGTTGAGGTTTTATCACGTGGTGTCCATTTCTGAGAAATCCGTATCAATCAAACTTTAAGGAGTCACTTCGATGTCATAAATACCTTTCTGAATTCTTATATTTCGAAGGAACTCCTTTTGGTGGCTGTCTTCCTTCGAAGGAAACTAAAAATAACTGTATACTTACAAGGTGACCAGTATATTCTCAAATTACCTATATAGAGAACTCGAAATTGAGTTTCTCATCAAGGAACTTGTTTTCATGATCAATAGTCCTTGCAAAGAAGAGTTTATTTTGGAGTCCTTTAAGGTTCATAGCTACAGTAACCAATTTGAGTGCCTTCAATTTTAATGAAATCATAAGTAAATATGTTCCCTTGTGAATTGCTTTTGAAGTAAAGTGAGAGGAAGTTTCTTAAAGTACGTAGGAAACCTGTCTTCAGGATATACTTCTGGAGATAGTGTGAATTCGAATTCTGAAGCTCTTTCCACTGAGGATTTGCTCTTAGAAGTGAAATATATCCAATGTATAGCTCGAAGTCAGTTCATAAGAATGAATAAAGGCAACTTCGAGTCTTACTTTGTAATTCGGATACATAAATGAGTGCATTCAAGGGGGTGAACTCAAATCTTTGTCCTTCGAGGAGGACAAAATCCTTAGTCTTTTTTAGGGTGACAGGCCCTTTGACGAATTGACCATCTCAGGGTGGTTAGCCTCGAATTCGCCTTAG
>JAUPMG010089388.1:0-12610 GCA_031762675.1 Pachysandra terminalis
ATTTGAAAGTGTCTAAGTTTATAGTTATTACAGAACCATCAATAATTATAGAGTAAAATAGTCTATAATTATTTATACAGTTTTAATATAGGTTTTTTATATTTTTTGGATAAGAAGTGAATGGTGAAAAATGAGAGATTTTGATGATATTTATAGAGTTTTAATATAGATTTTTTATAATTTTTTTTAAACCTTTAAATAGAGTTTTGAATTATTTTGGCAGAAATATCCGAAATTCCGGCCGAAAAGGTATCAATTTCAGCCGAAATTGTTTGGCCAAAGTGAATTTATTTCGGCGAAATAAAGCCATTTTCGGACGAAATAATTCATTTCGAAATAAAGGCATTTCGCATTTCGGTGGGATTAACCGACACCGAAATTTCCCAAAATTTTGGCGGAATTAAAAACTATGGACTCAAGAGAGTAAAACTCTATTACTGCTGAAGCTCAGGGATCGGAATCATCGGGCTGAAGCTCAAGGATCGGAATCATCAGACTGATCGATAACAACTTTTTTTCTCACTTATTTAGCTTCAACTAATGATTTAATCACTCGATAAGAGCTTTATCTTCACTCTGCAATCGTGTATATTTACCTTCGCTCTTCAACTGAGTGTAGGCTGTGTAGAGCTTTACCTTCATTTTTTATTTTATTTTATTTTTTTTCTCACTTTTTTCTAGTTGTTCTTCTACTCTCTCTATCTCTCTCTGTTTTTTATTTTTCTGAATGCTAGTTTTAGCGCACGCTTAAGGGCGTGTTTGGCGCTACTTATTGGAAGGAGAAGCGATTCCTTTAAGATTGATTTTTATGAAGCGCTTCATAAGCCTTGTTTCAGTCACTTTTTTCTCTTTATTCAGCTTCTTCATCACACACCTCCTTTCTTTTTCTTTGTTTAGAGAACATGGTTTCGATGACAGACATGTTGATTTTTAAGGAAACTAAGTAGAACCCTTACGAATTTGTGAGGAAAAATAAATGGGTGTACCTGTCTTTTTTCTGGGATTCCCTCCTTCCATCGTATGTATTCGAACAATTTTATGTAAAAATGGTTATCTTGTTCTATCTTAATGTCGTACCCCTTTGTTGTTCTTAATTTCAGCTAACTTGTTTAGGCATCTTACGTATATATCATAGCAATACAAGTAGCAACTAATTGTTTGTTGATTGTTAATCACAGCAATGCTAAAATCTCTTACATAACTCATGCTTTGTTTGCCTTTTTGTTCCCATATATAGATATATCAGCTGTCAGTAGTTAGTAGTAGGATGCATTGTGTAGTGTAGTAGTAGGGGAATGTTGGTCAGCTGAGAGGGTGCAGTGGATGAGTGTAGTTTTGTGTTGTATGCTATTTGGTGGATGGATTTGGACTTGGTTGTGTTGACATAATTGTCCAAGGTCAATCATATCTTTAGGACCCAGTTTTGTTCATGTGTTCTTTATCATGCTTTTGTTCTAATAGGACATTTAGTATTACCTCCAGAACATCTGACCAAAGTTTGCTAATAGTGCTTTTGAGTGTTTTAATTTTTTTTCTTCCATTTTCTTAATAGGATTTTTCTTTCTAATCTTGTCCATTGGTTCCATGTACCAATCTGATTATATATAATCTCTGTTGTTGAAATTCTTGTATACTTCATGATCTTATTTTGTGATTTTCTTGAATTTGAATGAAAGAGTAGCAATAATCTATTTTCTGATTATGATTTTTCTTTCTAAACTTGTCCATTGGTTCCATGTACCAATCTGATTATATATAATCTTTGTTCTTGATATTCTTGTATACTTCATGTTCTTATTTTGTGCTTTTCTTGATTTTGAATGAAAGAGTAGTAATAAGTAATGGAGAACAGAAATCTCTCAACCTTAATAGAAGGGTTTGAGGACCTTGAGGTAGCTATGTCAACCAAACATCGTGGTGAAATACAAACAGAACCGAAAGATTCAATTCAGATAGCACAAGCAAGCAATTATTGCACCAAGGAAATTAATGTTGGGAGCAGGCTCCCCTATGATATCATTTGTGATATCCTCTCCAGACTTCCTATAGAGTCTGTCTTTCGATTTAGGAATGCGAGTCTGACATGGTAAAAGATAGTTTCTTCATTGACATGCAGCTGAGTAAAGCAATAAGCCAACCACAGCGTACCTATACTCTATCGAAACACCAGATACAGCAGCCTGTTTATTCTGGATGTAGATGATAATTTGAAGGTTAGAGAGATAGCCATTGAGAACATGCCAAGCGGCTCCTTGGACATTGTTGGTTCTTTCAATGGCTTGTTGTGCATGCATTCAGTTGAAAAGGATTCAATAATTATATGTAACCCAATCACAAGAGAGTGCATCAAGTTGCCAGAATCAGATCTTGGAGAATCTGAGGAAGAAGCTGATGTTATTGGAGTTGGTTTTGGTTTTGATCCTGCAAGTAACATTTATAAAGTTCGAGTAGTTATGGGATTTCAATCAAGGAAAGAGTATAACACTGCTTTTGTTAAAATATCTGAGAGGGCTGAGATTATTTCAATTGGCGAAAGTTGTTGGAGAAGGATAGAAGTGGTTCCTCACCAAGTACTTACAATAGCAAATCCATTTCATAGTAATAAAAGTCCTTATCATTCATTGGGGGCAGTTTTCTTGGATGGCAATCTCCATTGGCTCGCTCATAAAGAGAACGAAGACCGCAACCTGGAATACTCGGTACTTTTGTTTGACATTTGCGAGGAAAAATTTCAAACCATTCAGTTGCCTCCCACTTTTTATAATAGAGGAGAATGGGAATACATGTATCTTAGGGAGTTACGGATTTCTTTGGCCATAATTCAATGTGGACCATGTATAGGTCGCAAGGATCTTACTCGATTCAAGGTGTCAGTAATGATGATTGCAAAAGAAGACAAGAATGAGACTAAGGCTAATTTCCTTTAGCAACGTACTTACAGTTTTAGTTTTGGTCATGGACGCATTGATAAAGAAGGTGATTGTATGGTTAGATTTTTGTGTGAGCTAACTAATGGGAGTTTCCTGTGTGAGAGACATGACTACAATGATGCGTACCTCCGACACTTTGTAGAAGAAGCTCAATATCGTGAATACTGCAAGTCAGGCAAGGCAGGACGGAGTACACGCCTTGTTCTGTATTCCCCAGCAGAGAACAGATATTGTTACGTTCAAGTAACCGATCACCTGCCAACATAGTTTCGGACAAGTTTTTTTGTACCAAGCTTCATTTCTCCTCTCACTCTTGTTGGGAAAGAAACATAGAAAACTAGTTTTTTTTTTCCTTGGACCACCTTGTAAATTTTGTTTGGTCACTCTTTTCTTCCATTCAAAACTAGATTATGCCATTGTGATTTCCTTGTTAGTTCAAATGACATTATGTATCCTGTCAACAGAACTATATATCTGTAAATTTTGAATCTCAAAGACTACCAAGTGAGCGAGGAGATGTTCAGGATATGGACACCTTGCTAATGCTGTTTTGATCGTCTAGAAAGAAGTGATTAACACGGTGGTTGTAACTTGGAAGTGACTCCATGTTCAAATGACAATATAAACATGTTTTTGATTGGTAGAGTTCCTTGAGATATTATAAACAAGTTTTTGTCTGGTAGAGCCCCGACTTGGGTGCAACAAATGTTGAACCAGTGCTAATTTGTTGAAGCTGATAAGAGTGAACCTTAGGACAGATCAAGAGGGTCGAGAGCCAAGTCACCAGAACGCCGAGCGGATGTGGGAGCGAAAGCGGGAGCGAGAGCGCGATAACGTCAAACTTGAAATTAACTTGTGGTCCAGAGCGCCTACAGAGTGTTTGCATATATACATACAAACTATACTTAATGTATACATTAATAAATACATTTTAATTCTCATTTTTATGCTCAACCAAGAGAAATGACATAATCCATAAAATATCTCAATTTAACCTTCTATCAATCTAATTTAATCTTTTTTTTTTTAGACTAAAACTCATATATTTTTATAATTTTATAAAAATCTCCAAAAATTTACAAGAAAACTCATGCTTTTTAATATTTTTTTCAAAATAAAACCCATATTTTTATAAAATCCTCCAAAAATTTACAAAAAATACCCACGTTTTTTATATTTTTATGCTAATTTGTGGATTTGAAATCGGATTTAAAAAGTCAAATCCACGGATTAGGAACGTTTTCACACTCAAAATGTGGATTCGCATTCTCAACGCTAGAACACCTCCCTAGTCACATGGATTGTATGACTTAGGTCGAGAGATCAAGGACACTAGACTAGTAATCATAATAATCGTGTGGTTCAATTCATTCACCAGGCCTAGTTCCTTGTCTCCTTAAAACTCGGGGATCAGGAATGAACCTAAAGAGTAGATCCTAATGAAATGAAGGCTTGTACTATGCAGCACAGCTCTCTGTTTAACATGTCTTGGATCTCCCCTTTCACCTTCAGTTGGTACTAAAGATTGGTTTTCTTATTGGTTCAGGTCATTCAGGAATTAGGACAAAGAATGAAGTTATGGGCAAGGTGACCTAAACTACGCTCCTAATTATAAGAAAACTCTCTTTTAGTATCCCTATTTACATGTATAACTATAATCGTAAAATTGTGCTTCAAAATCTTACATTAACATAGATCATACTGGTAATGCAGAATTTGTAATAACCAAAATTCGAATAATTTATTTGGTGAGGTTAAAATTCAATAATACAAATGCATCAATAGAGATGTAGTCTCAGGATAGCCTAAACTGTCTCGCAGCCGTTCTATCTAGAACATTTCTTCCCAAATATGATATGTAAATAAGACAAAAAAAGGATCAAGAGAGGGGAGGTTAAGATGTCAGATGTGTCAATAAGAATGCACACCACAGAGCAAGGGAACCTCAATGTTCGAAGGACACCAGTTTTTCTTATATGCTTCTTTGATAAGTTATCACTCCTTTTATCTTTCAAGTATCTGTGAGTTTTACTTGAAGGTGATAGATTCTTTTCAATGTTCCAACAGTTATTCAGATTGTGAATGAGTCTACGAATCAATGAATGAATCTAATTTGTGGGCATGCTCTGCTATTTATAGAGAAAACATCCAATAATGTCCCTTCTTGATCAGGACATATGTCAATTAGACAAATATCTAGAGAGGAGCTTGGAAATATCTCCATACAGTAATGCATATCCAAGTTTATGCGTATTCAACGAGGCTAAGTTATTTCTAGAAAAAAATTGTGACGAGTCATCCGATCAAGTGAACTTGCTCTGTGATAGGTTGCTCTAGAGCCTAGAAGATTAATAATCTATTGACATGTGTAACATGCATAAAGCTCCATAAAGCAACGTTTCTGTTCCTATTACCGCCATACCTGATGAGACAAAAAATCCCCTCAGATAAGATATACAATAGATATATAAGTGAGGTTTTAACACGTGATTGAAAAGGGAATTTATTGCAATCTTCTTTAAATAAACGAGTCATTCGAATTCCACAAACATTCCTCAGGCCTTTGTTCATTTCCGAAGGACATTTTTTTGGTAGTTCAATCTATATTCCTTTGAAGGAAGTTGGAATAACTTTATACATCTTATAAGGTGATCATATATTTAACGAGCTTACCTATATAGACCTTAAATATAAGTTTCTCAGCTAGTAATTCGATTTTCATGATCAATCATCCTTATAAGGAAGAGTTATCATAGGATCTTTAAAGGTTCTGAGTTAAATAACCAATTTGAGTGCCTTTGAACTGGACTTTAATAAGAGAAGCATGTTTCCTTCAAAGTATCCTTAAGTAAAGTGTACAAGTAAGTCCCACGAATCCACAAATGTCATTCGAAGGTGACATATGGGAATGAAGGTGAGAAATGCCTTTGAAGGACTCCTTTTTAGGGATTCCTTCGAAGTCAATAAAAGTTATCATCCGGAGGTATTTCCTGGCGATGAGTAAAATGTAACCTCAATGGTTCCTTTAATAAGAACTCCTTCGAAGTCAACTAAATGTGTAGTCCATTATGGGTGACAAACCCTTATATTTGTCATTCGAATGAGACAAAATCCTTTAGTCATATGAGGGTGACTAACCCTTTTAGTCTTTTGAGAAGGGTGACTAACCCTTAGTCCTTTGATAAGTGGGACTAACCCTTGACTAATTGGCCATCTCATGGTGGTTAACCGCTTGAGAGATATACAGTAACCATCCCTTCCTTCGAGTTTTTCTTACTAAAGGAGTTAACCCCTGATCAGGATAAAGATGACTGAAGATCTCATATCATGCCAAAAGATCATTAGTATAGCTGAAGTGGCCCAATAGGGGCGTGAGCACCGTTCGGTGTTTCACACGTGTGAGTTAGTGAAGGGAGCAGGTAACTGCTTTATATATGATGTGGCACATGCGGGCGTATCTTATATGCATATGTATGCGCTTTAGGATTATGCCACGTGTCTAAAGGGATTATTTAGACCGCCAGATCATCAATAGCCCCCCAATAATCATTTACTTGTTCCTTCTCTTACCAACATTTTTTGTCGTTTGTGTTTAATTCTCAGGTATTCTAATATTGGCTTTATGTCTTTTTTTTTTCTTTTTTTTCAAAAGAAACCATTTGCGAATCCTGGAAAAGGCCATGAGGAAAGTGCTTCTGCTACTGTCAGGGCCAGCTCTGTACATATCAACGAGCCTTCAGTGCAACCACAATCACCATTAAGGTCAGTTTCTTCAAGGCAGAAGGAGTCAGCTTCGTCTCTAGCTACTAGAACTTCTCTTAGAATCACTGAGGAGCCTGCAACAAGTATGTACTTCTAACTTCTCATCAGAGCAATTCTCTTTTGATTTGCTTTAAGCTGAATTTGCATTTGCTTTGTTTTCAGCTTCTGTTATTAGTGAAGAGGAGCGGGAAATGAGATTGTGGCAGTCTCGGATTTCTCTTCCTTCTGCTAGAGAGGAAGTCACAAATCAACTTGTGCTTCCCCCAACTCAATCATCCTTTACTTCCCTTCTTCTGGTAATTGATCATACTCGGTTTCTTTTGAAATAATTTTTCTTCATTTCTTCTACCCAACATATTTGATGTTGACCTTTGCAGGAGGAAGAGGAATTAACTTCTCCTGCCCCTTCAAATATTAGAGAGGGCGTATAGAGTATCCCCATAAACACAGCTAGAGAAGTCACTGATGCTGCCCCAAATACAACTGTGAATGAAGAAGGTGAAGATATTTCTGAACCTCCAAGCGTTCTGGAGGAAACTACACATGTACAGACTGACGTAGTTCCTCTATTTGAAGATTCGGTTGCTCCTTCGGTTCCTGCCTCTGTACAAATTGTTGAGGCACCGGTATCTGTTTTCCCCATCATCAAAGTCATGCCTTCAATTCTTCTAGATCCAGGCTCTAATTCCATAACAAAGAGGAAGAGGATCAACTTTATCGTGCCCTCAGTAAAAAGGAGACGTGAGATGTCCCCTGAAGGTTTATCTTCAAGTTATCTTGTGCTTGTTGATGATTAGTTAGTAGCTGAAGATAAAGCCTACTGAATGGACATTATCAAGGCGACATTCTGTGAGGTTGCAAATGAGTCAGTTCTCCTTAACTTCACACTTCGAAGTACAGGGTATGACGAATTGTGCAAGCTCTTAGAGATGATGAGTCGCAAAAATAAGAATGATGTAACTGCTGACGATCTCGGGAGTTAGGAAAAGACCTTGAAGTCTTTACAGACCATGGGTTTTCAAATTGACTGGTTGGGGAACCGTATAGAGGAACTGAAGGGAGAAGAAGATAAGCGTGAGAAGTTAAAGGAAATTTCCACGGCCTTGACTATGAAGACTCGTGAGCTAAATGAGCTAGAATAGGAATTTACCGCCTAAAGGACACTGATTGAAGAACTGAAGGCTAGAGTGAAGCAGGAGCAAGCGTATCAATTAGCCAGAACACGGGCAATCATAGCCAAGAAGAAAGAGATTGCTGAAATGGATGTTGTTCCTGCTAACACTTATACCAAACGGCGAGCTCATGCTGGCCTAGCATCTCTAATGAACTGTTCGTATTCAAACGATGTATTCAATTTTAAATCGAAAAATGGTCGCTTAAAAATATTACACAATAAGCAAATTTAAACATTGATTTTTATCACATTTCAAGAGTTGTACTTAGAAAAGAAATTGTTTTCTGAGAAAAAAAAAATTAACATGTTAAAATAGAAAATTCTAACAAAATAGCAATCAAGAAGAATTAATTTTTTTGGATAATAAAATCAAATTGAATTTCACATCTTTCTATCCTTTTCAGTATAAATGTTTTTTGAAATTTTCATAACTGAAGGATAAGTTATGAAAAAACCTAGAGGCAAAACCTTACTCATGTAATCTACAGCATGGGACGCTGCACTCATTCACAACTTGCAATTTATTAATTTAAGATTCATAGGCTTATATTAGACTTGTTGAAATATAATGAACAATCTGCAAAAGATCCACTCAAACATATGATCAAGAAGAAAATAGGATACTGATCATTCGTCGAACACACGGTGTTCATTTGCTGAAAAATGAAAATTGTGAGTTTCTTTCAGCAAGTAAGGAACAATAAATTTAATCAAACAGACGAAGATGAGTTATTGAGAATGTGCAAATCGAATCCAACAAGTGGAAGGTGAGAGATTGAGAAGGTGTAAATCGAATGCAATCCATTTTTATAGATGAAAATTGAAGCCCATCAACCGAAAAAAGGAAGAAAGATTTAGGGTTTATTGCGACATTGAGGTGTGGTTTCCTTGCAAACTCCGAAGAATCGCTAGTCAGAGAAAATGGAGTATAAATTGTCGTGCGTTCCTCGCATAAATGAGATCTATTTTCCCTTGAGTAAAATGAAATAAAAGGGTAGAATAAGTAATTGATTTAGGATATAATTTTATTTTAAAATTGAACAACTTAGAGAGGGGTATTTTGGTCTTCTGAATGACTGACTTCAACAATTTTTTTCCAGCTTTTGGACGAAGACTTAACAGAGGGGAGGTGAGTGTGACCTCCCTTCAAACCTCAAGGGAGCAAAGTGTTGTTTCTCATAGGTGAAGAGACGTAAGTACAATTTGGACATATTGTTTTGTGGGTGGTTTTGTGAATAGTCATCAAGAGTAATATTATTGCCTGATGGGAACCTAAACCAACGAGTAATCGTATCCCATTTTTAGAAGAACTAAAGAGTCAAACTGGTGGATCGTCTAACACCGGTCGAACCAAGCTAAGGCAGATAATGGGTCAAGGTGTTAGAGCTTCTCCAACCCCTAGGGCTCTAATTGAGATTATGATTGAACCTTTTGCAGGCGGCCTACGTACTCAAAAAGGGATCAAGTCAGGCGTAGTTCAAGGTTTGATAATTTTGGCAGAGGACTCCCCTTTTGTGATTTCTCCTCCCCTTTTTCCTCATCTGTTTCAAGGAAAATGAGCCTTTATTTATAGCTTTTGGAAGAAAAGCTAACTGCAGTTAGAATTCCCAACCATCGTTTCTGACAGTGGTTAAGATATTCACTTAGGGTAGTACGCACAAGTCGTTTGGATAATTACATGTTTGCCACTGAGAACCGTGACACGGCATGTAGTTCATGACATGTTAAGAGATTGGCGAGTCCCCCTACATGTCACGCTCATGACGCCTTGATATGGGCGTTGGCGATCAATAGATATTTGTGGTAATGAAAGTTGTTTTAGCCTTGGCGTCATCGAGACTGTCTAGTCTTCGCACCATCGAGGCTATTAGTCTTAGTACTTTCGAAGTTCTCAAACCTTAGTACTTTTGAGACTGTGTGACCTTCTACGTCGTCGAGGTTCCCTCTAGACGGAGGCGTTCCTTCTACGTCGTCGAGATTCCCTCTAAACAGAGGTGTTCCTTTTACGTCTTCGAGCATTGCTCTAGACGGAGGTAGTATCATCTTCAACGTCGTTGAGCATCGCTCTAGACAGAGATAGTATCATCATGCTGTAATGTATGTGTCACATTCCACGTCTTCGAGCATCACTCTGGATATAGGTAATATTGCCTTCAACGTCGTTGAGCATCGCTCTAGAAGGAGGTAGTATCATCATGCTGCAATGTATGTGTCAGCTTCCATGTCGTCGAGCATCGCTCTAGACAGAGGTAGTATCGCCTTCAACGTCATTGAGCATCGCTCATCGCTCTAGACGGAGGTAGTGTCGCCTTCAACGTCGTTGAGCATCACTATAGACGGAGGTAGTATTGCCTTTAACATCGTTGAGCATCGCACTAGACAGAGGGAGTATCGCCTTCAACGTTGTTAAGCATCGCTCAAAATGGATGTAGTATTGCCTTCAACGTGGTTGAGCATCGCTCTAGACGGAGGTAGTATTGCCTTCAACGTCGTTGAGCATCACTTTAGACGGGGGTAACCTTCAACGTCGTTGAGCCTCGCTCTAGATGGAGATAGTATCGCCTTCAATGTCGTTGAGCATCGCTTAGATGGATGTCGTATTGCCTTCAACGTAGTTGAGCATCGCTCTAGACGGAAGTAGTATCGCCTTCAACGTCGTTGAGTCTCGCTCTAGACGGAGATAGTATCGCCTTCTCCGTCGTTGAACATCGCTTTAAATGGAGGTTTAATAAAAAAAAATATTTACTATGTAGATAGGGAGATTTTAACCTTGGGCACTTAAATGTACTTCAGTGTATAATGTATTTGAGTAGTCCCATATTTGAAATCAACAAGACTAAATCAGTACTTGTTTTCTCCGAGAAAATATACAACAGTTTTTTGCAAACCTTTTCTCTACGTCACTACTCTTTTGTTTTATTGATTTTCTGTTTTCTGCTTTATATTTTGTTGTGCGACAAAGAAAGGGTGTACTCTCACTATGACTTCTAGTTTCCTGCAGAACAAGAGTTGTGCAAGTGGTGTTGGGCTTTGTTGTATCCTGACGACGTTGTGTGGGTTTCTGCTGCACCGGAGTTCCTCCGCAGATACAAAAACATCCTAAAGAGAGCGATTTATCCTCGCCTCATCCTGTTGCACTCTCTTTGTAATTCTGATTTAATTTATTTTGTTATTAGCAACGATTATAGGTAGGGTTGGTTCGGTCTAAACAGAAAACCAAATCGAAAAAATCAGTTTGGTTAATTTCGGTTCGATTGTGATTTGAAATTAAGAAAAACGAATTAATTCAATTCGATATATGATTAAGGCCTTTACTTAAACGAATTGAATCAAACCCAACTAATCTAAACCGAAAGCCAAACTGAATTAAACCGAAATTAGATAAACTGAAAACCAAACTGAAAAAACCAAAAACGTAAACTAAATTTATATAACCTAAACCTAAACCAAAGTAGTCAACATTATAGCGTTACAATTTACATGATTAATATAATTATTTTTTAAACCAAAATAACTTTGAACCTAAACCATAAAGAGCAACTAGCAACTAGTAGTCCAAAATAGGGTTGTAATTGGACCGGTTCGGACCAGATCCATCATGAACCAAACCCGATTAAATTCAAGATCCAAATGCACCCTAATATATAATATAAGATAATACATTCGTTTTATTCTGGTGGATTTAATTTAACATATTTACTGCTTAAACTTTAAACCGACCCAATTGAAACTCCTATCCCCAACCAGAGTGGCAAGTCACTGGTACTTAGCATAAAAAAATAAAAATAAAAAGTCACTTTGTATTTAAAAACAATGCTTTAAAGAGTGAAATTAGTAAATATCTTAATGCTTATTCGGCCAAAAACTTGATTAATGTTTTGTTCGGGCCCCTCCAAGTGAAGGGCCATCCAAAAATAGGCGTATGCCGCTGTTTGCGACGTGCACACGGTATTCTTTAGTAAAAGGCGAAAGAATAGTTCGCTCTGTGCTCACCGCACGGCTGCGAGATCTTACGAATGTGGTTGAGATGGATTTTATATAGATGATAGTGGGTATGCTTCATTCTCCTTTCCGATGTGGGACACATGCTTATTTATTGTATTGAGCTTTGTTTTCTCAATTCCAGTCCATCACAACTCCTGTTTGGCTTAGTGTTAAAACTCTTATATTCGGCTAATATTGCTGTTTTGTAGATATTAAAAGGAAAAAGTAGTAGAGGGCTAATGAAGTCTCTAAATTGGGTATATGTACCTTGAATGGTTTTCAAGCATTCAAAATGAGGTTCATCAGATTAAATAGAAAGCAATGCAGTGCTTTTCAAGCATCTAACAACTTCATATTTTTCCAAAAAAAAAAAAAAAAAAAAAATCTAACTACTTCATGTTGTGCACCAAGAAAATCAAAATGAGGTTCGTCTTAACAGTTGTGATTGTGGGATGGTTGGGTGTTAATGTTCTCTTAGTCATCGGTCGGGGACATCGGGACGGCTACCTCTTACACTCCTCCGTATCTAGGTATGTAGGATGAGTATACCCTTGTTTGTTTCGTACCTTTAACTGTCAAGAGAATGTGGTTCAATTATTTTTCACTAATAAGCAGTTAATGTCATAGTCAAGTAGGAGTAGGCCTATCAACGGGTCGGATTCGGACCAGATCGCAACTGATCTGAGTTCGATCCGATAGAGAAATCCGAAAATCCGAATCCGATCCGAAATCCGACGGATCATGACATAGGTGATCCGAA
>JAUPMG010089399.1:0-12610 GCA_031762675.1 Pachysandra terminalis
TTGGTGGATCGCTGTATGGATATGATATTGGTGCCACATCTGGTGCTACAATTTCTTTAGAGGTATGGTGATCTGAAAGTTTGAGCTGGATACAAATTGTTCTGTATCCAGCATCGAGGTTTTATGTTGTCATGATTGATATTTGATGATTCGGACCATATTGTTATGTAATATATAATCCTACCTATTTTGATTGCTCAGTAGCTTTGCACGGGTTGTGTTCTTTCATTCATTTCGTTTTGAAGGAGGGCAAATCACTGAAAAACCAGTGTTATTGTTCAGAAAAGCAAATAACTTCCCAGGAGAGGTCAGCAAAAGGAGTTTCCTCCCAGGCAGGGGAAAATTTGATGGATTAAAAAGAAAACCAGGGCATTACTATTAAGAAGAGAAGGTAGTGGTGTTGGGGTGTTAATTTTTTCTAGATTACTTCTGGGTCTTAATTTACGGAGCATATAGTCTGGAGTGAAACAGCTGGAACATCAGCTGGACCTGGAGCGTGTGCAGATACGCGCCATGTGTCCAGCTGGCTTTATCCATTAGTGGTCACGTAAGGAGCACAAGACACGAGCTGGACGCCGTGCCGTGCATCTGCACATGCTCCAGCTGATGCTCGAGCTGTTTCTTTGCTCCAAACAATATGCTTTCTTTAAGGAGAAGTATGATAAATGAGGATGGATGTGAAGTGGAAAAGTAGAGCACTGATGTCAATCTTGTTGTGCTTTAAACGGGGAAATCACATACTCATTTTCTGTCAAGTTGAAAAGGACCACTTGGAATCTCCCAGAGGACCATTTTTTTGTCTGCATAGCTACCTTAGACAAAACATTGACTATTGATTTTATAATTTCTAGGAAAGATAGTGCCCAATCTTTGGATCATGTGCAGATCAGATGTGGAGGCTGCGGACCGTTTGTCTGCGGCTCTGGGTTTTCTTTTCCTTTCTGCTTGTTTTGTTAGCCTCTTGTATAAGTGTATATTCTCCATGTATGTGGGGCTTGCCCTTCTTCCTTGCAATACCAATTGTGATTATAATAAAAAAGTGTTGCTGTATATACTAGAGATTGGCTGATAATCTGCTGGGTAATATTTACAATAGTCACTTAAGTCTGAGCATACTAGGTAAATGAGGGATGATGCAATTACTTCACCATTTTAAAGCACATTTGTATGTGGCAGCTGGCCATTAGGTTATGTGGTTACAGAAAAGCAGGCATATAATCAAGACTCAGGTTTGTGATTTTTGGCGTTTCTTGTAATATTGAAATAAGAAGGCATGTGATCATGTTTATTGGGAACCTGGGAGTATATTCCTAGAAAACTTGGTTTTGGGATCGAATGGGAAAATTGAAAGAGCTGTTTTTCATTCTTCTCGATGATGGCAAATGGTTTTCGGATTGGGTTTTTGCAAAGTCCTAGGGATCTACACTGAGGAGATTTTGTATCCCCACTCCTACTTATTATAGCTATTGAGGCTCTTATTACTTGTTAGGATCATAAGAGAGGGCGAGGATAGTGGCTTGCTTGATGTATTGTCATAGTGTTACCCAGATAACTGACACAGGTATCAGGTGTTTAGGTGTCCGACACATTGACCTCTGAAAATTCCTGGCACCGGGGGAAGGCCATATTGAAAATTTGAAAAAAATGTGTAATTCAAAATTATGAACGAAGTAAGAAAGCATAACTACGACAGATTTCAAAGAAAAGCTAAATAACAAAATCCTACACAACATTTGATGTTACCTTAGGTGTAATTTGTGGAAGTCAATTGCTATTGTTACTAGGAGCTCTTCTGTTGTGTCTCATTCAAGTGGGTGATTGTTCTGCTATCTGTTTTTGGACTGATGGGTGTGTGGAATTTCTCATTTGTACAGTATATGCCCTGAGCCTTTTCTATTGTTTCAGATATGGGGCTCTAGTGCGGAGTATCTTCAGAGGAGAGGATCCTCTGTTATTTCATGGTCTTTGTTCTTAAAGACTGTTGATTGACTGGGAAGTTGATTCTTGTGCCAGTTTTCTGCTTTTGGACTTGCGCTTTGATATGAGATTGTCTTGTAGCAAGAAAGGCCTGTTCACAGACAGATCTTCTTTTTTGCATTATTATCTGTGGCATTGAATTTCCTATTGCCTGAATAGTTTGGAAGAACTCCCTACCAAAATTTGCATTCTTTGTGTCGGTAGAAATATGGAAGAATCTTCTTATATTGGACATCCTCATAACTCATGGATGGAATACCTTAGCAGATGCTCCCCTTGCATAGTAGGTTCAGAGATGGTGATCACTTTTTCTTTTACAGCCCTTTCACTTACGAGGCTTGTTGTCCTTTTCTTTTGAAGCTTACCTGTCACGACCCTTCTTAGCATCCCTATTTTGATTCTCTTTGTTGTCAGTATGTCACTTGGAGAGGAAACCTACGCTTTTATGGAATCTGATCCCATTACTATTTATTGGGCTGTTTACAATATGAGAGCTTTTGAGGCAATAGAGAGTAATTAGGATAAAATTTGCATGTGTGCTGTCGGTTGCTGCTTCATTGGTTGTTTGCATGGTTTTAGATTGATATATCGAGCAATCTATCACCTTTCTCCGTGGGGCAATATAAATCTATGGTTTAGTTTTAATTTCACAATTTTCCCCAGGGATATATCGTGATGTAGAATGATATTGCAATGTTGGAGATTAACCGCGATATGGAGTTATATATATCGCATTTTCTTATTTGTGTCGATCATTATTATTTTTTTGATAAGTCATGAATATATATATATATATATAAAGAGAAAGAGAAGTACAACAACCACTATAAAGAGAAGGCCTCAAACAGTGGCTACAAAACAAGAAGAAGAAAAGTGGACCAGGAGCTCGAAACAAAACACATCGCATGGGGACACACGCACAAAGCCAAGAACACTAGTCATCTAACATGACAAGATCCAAGTCCCCTGAAACTGTAGTGACCTGACTAGCACTTCTCCTCGCAAGGTCAACCACTAGCGGGTAAGTCTCCCTAGGCGCAGCAAGGAACGAAATGTTCTGACCTCTAGGACACCGCCAGGCGAACCAAATGAGTGACCCTCCAACTGCACGTATCAGGCTTCTCCAACCAGTCGACAATGTAAGGTGCACTGTACTCAATCCCTAGATCGAGAAAGTCCTGAGCTCTGCCATACTTCAAACCAGTCACTAAAGCCACTAGCTCGGTCCGCCCCACCTCACTCGCCACCGACGAACTGGAAAACACAAAAATTGGTCCATCACCCTGATCTCTGAAAACGCTGCCGATCCTAGAAGAACCGGCTAGGACTGGACAGCTTCACCCAGCCCACCGGAACTAGGGCCTCGATGACCTGCCTGAAATGAGAATGTCAGGCAACTGTGGAAATTGAATGCCACTCCCGCACAATATCTGCCGCTGACAAATCAACGAATTGACCCCGGACCGAGGCCCAAGAGGCGATGGACGACAAAATCCCCTCAATCACATTCGAGGGCATCGAATCTTGAAAATCCTCTGGTTCTGCTCCCTCCAAACATGCTACAGAGCAGCCTGAAAGACCATCCTAAACAGAATCCTGCCCCTCTTAACAAGACTTGGAAAACACCACTGAACAAGGAGCTGGCAGATACTCTTTGGTATCACCCACACCCTCCCAATAGATCGAAGGAAAAAGCCCCATATCTTCGAGGCCAAAGGGTAATGGATGAAGATATGATCCAGGGACTCCTCCGCTGCTCTGCACAGAAAATACATGTGAGGAGAAAGGGCCATGAACCTCCTCCTTCTTTGGAGCATGTCCATAGTGTTAATCCAATATAATAATGCGGTCTAAGTGAATGCTTCGACTCTGGGAGGAACGGGTGGAGACCAAAGGACCGAGATTAAAAGGAAGCCACAAGCCAATCCTGATTTGGGCGAAACTGACTGAAAAAGGAATGACACGAGAAAATGTCAGCGGGATTAGGAGTCCAAATCCTCCTATCCCCCCATTCGGAACCCACAAACGCCTCCCCAACAACCATAAACAAAGAACTCAATTCAACATAGTCCGCCTCAGCATTTTTTGCGAAGTGGGAGGTTCCAAACCAAGCCCGACTCAGACCAAGAGAGAACCTCACAGACCAAAGAAGACTGACAAGTAATGATCCTAAAGATCCTCGAAAACTGTGAGCATAAAGGCTCCTCCCCAATTCATAGGTTCCTCTAGAAAAACACAGAAGTACCATCCCCAACAGACCATCACATCATAGACAAGAAAAGAGGGGTCAACGCAACAACTTACTTCCATGGATTAGCGGCATAAATCCGCGCCGTTAGACTCATGCCCTTGCCATGAGTCTGACGATAGGGAAAATATTGATTGTTTCCTCTATTTCAACCATATTTCCTTAGAAAATACTTAAATACCCTCAGATCTTCTTTTAACACTTGGAATTTGATTCTAAACCACTTAGTTTTTAAATTGGTTAACTCTTCATTCAAAATTTGTTTTGACGAAGATCGTGATTTGATGTGTTCTCTTCATTAAAAATTGCCAAAAAAGTGAGAATATGTTTAAACTTTCTCTTTTCTTTGATTCATTTCCATTAAATTGTAAGGAAATGTATGCCAATTCATGTTTACAATGGATTTGCGTGCATTTTATTATGGATTTATGGATTTGAGAAATTGAAACTTCAATAAATTAGGGAAACCAAATTTTTTGCGGTTTCCACCTACGTATCTAATTTTTGATCCTTTTGTAATAAATGAGTAACATTGATGGCTGATCTACATGTTGGTCAGAAAAAAGTTAATTTTTGGATTTGAAATAATTTATTATAAATTATTTTATTAAAAAATTAATTAAAGAATATATAATTTTTGAAAACAGACTGTTAGTGGTTTTAGATGTTTGATATATAAACAAATTATAGGGTAAGATTGTATCAATTTTATAAACTATTGCACAAATAATAATTGGCATAATGTATATTGAAAACTAATCTAAAAAATATACTAAATATGAAATATTTAAAACAATAAAAAATTATAATGGATAACTAATTAGATCACGTTAGCTAATAGTATATCTTTAGGATTGCTGTACAATTAATATTTTACTAATAAAAGGCTTTTGGATGTTGTATTATTATTTTGTGATTTTAAAATCTTCTAAATATATTTATTGGACTGTTTGAATAACTGAATGCACGATAGCGAGTGTATACATGCATTACTTGACCGAGGATGTAGAAAGAGATTGCAAGTCCCTTTGTCGTGGAAGGAGATGCCAGACCTTCCGGCCGACCATCAAGCTCACAGTAGCTTCCTCAGCCACTGTCGGCGCAACCTTTGTCTTCTCTTTGTACAGGGTATGTCCTTTCTTATCTCTTCCCCCCTTCGTTGCCACCCCGTCATCCATCCCCGACATTCTCTGTGTTGTCTTCTGCCACCCCTTTTCAGGCTCCACCCCCTTTGCCTAAACCATCCCGTCTCTGTGATTTCCCTTCAAACCCCTCTCAGCCCTTACCCGCATTGCTTTCACCTCATCCTCCCTTCAATTCCTTTCCTTCTGCTCCATCAAACCCTCTGTCGTTTGCCGCTACCCTCCTTCATTCTCCAGGTGCGGTGGTTGCCGAAGTAAGCTTTGGGACCGCTAGAAACCATTAGAGTTTTTCCAGGTTGAAATGGACATTTATGGTAGAAAAGAAGACGTTCACCATCGAATATGTAATGGTTGGTAAGAGGGAGTGGGTGAAGTTGGTCGATCTCAGTACATGCCGTGTACGCTCTATGATGATGGATGCTAATACCCTCTACTAGGTGGCTAGGGGTTGTATTGTTGTCGCTGGAAATGTTAGGCACGTTCAGTGGTGACTGGTTGCACTTTTTTCATTGATGTAAAATCTAATTTTTTTTTGATAACTAACAGCCTTTATTAATTATCATAAATAATTACAATACATACAATTTGCAAAAAGAAAACGAAAACCAAAACTATACAAAACAAAAACCAAAAAGACGCATATATACAACTCAGATCATAATAAATCCTGTTCACCTCCCAGATCCACGCCAATCACTAAGTAATCCTTCTCCACCCCTCCTCTGGCCAAAGCATCAACAACACCATTTGTAGAACGCAGAATATGATGGAAAGAGATCCTCTATCCACAACAAAGATGCTTAGCAAATCGAATAGAGTGAACGAAACGCCAAGGGGTAATACTAGTCTCATTCATCCAAGAAATAACCGAGAAAGAATCCCTCTCTACAATCAAATTAAGCAGATTCATTCTCCTAGCCTCCTCCAGACTCACTACTAAAGCACAAACCTCTGCCTTGCTTGAATCCCCTTCTCCAATAGGACCCGAATATGCGTGAACCACCTTTCCTTCAGAATCTCTAAACACTCCACCAACCCCAGATCTTCCAGGATTACCAATTGAAGATCCTTCAAAATTCAATTTAATATAACCATCTCTCGGAACCGACCATCTCTGAACCTTCTCCACCCGAGACAATGGTGAATGTAACAAACACCCCAATCTCTAACAATAGTCTCCGAAGAATAATCCCTGAACTCTGGCAAAACCGAGGCCCAAGAAGCCACTGTACTCATCACCATATCAATAATCGTTGAGAGACTTCTCTTCAAATCTTAAAAAATGTGCCTATTCTGCTCTCCCCGTATAGTCCAAAGAGTAGCAAAGACCACCAAATCCATCAAAATCTTCCCTCTCCTACCCATACCGTGATATCTCCATTGTGCCATCGTCGTAGAGACCTTTTCCGGCATCACTCAATTCACTCCTAATCTCTGTATAAAATATGTCCAAACTCTTGTAGTGAAGCTGCAACGAAGAAATAGATGATCACCCGAGACAATGGTGAATGTAATAAACACCCCAATCTCTAACAATAGTCTCCGAAGAATAATCCCTGAACTCTGGCAAAACCGAGGCCCAAGAAGTCATTGTACTCATCACCATATCAATAATCGTTGAGAGACTTCTCTCCAAATCTTAAAAAATGCGCCTATTCCGCTCTCCCCATATAGTCCAAAGAGTAGCAAAGACCATCAAATCCATCAAAATCCTCCCTCTCCCACCCATATCGTGATATCTCCATTGTGCCATCGTCGTAGAGACCTTTTCTGGCATCACTCAATTCACTCCTAATCTCTGTATAAAATATGTCCAAACTCTTGTAGTGAAGCTGCAATGAAGAAAGAGATGATCAACCGTCTCCCCCTGTCTCCTGCACATGAAACATGGAGAAATAGCAAGATTACCTCCTCTTTTGCAACAAGTCACAAGTGTTGATTCTATATAAGATGATAGTCCATACAAACAATCTAACTCTAGAAGGGTCCCGCGGTTCCACAATTTCGAAGGGACAAAAGGAGCAGAATTCTGATTTTGCTCTTTACACAAGACTTTGAAGATAGACTTAGTAGAAAAAATTCCTTTAGACTCAAGTGACCAAATTCTCACATCAGCAACCTCTGGATTAATGAAAAAGTCCTTTAAACCCTCAACAAGATGACCAAACTCCCCAATTTCTTGTAAATTTAGATCCCGCCTGAAAACTAGATTCCAGGACAGACCGGACTCAGACCAAGAAAGAACATCTGACACCAAAACATTCCTATACCTAGCCACCAGATATAAACAATGAAACCGAACCATCAGACTGGACTCTCCAACCCATAGATCCTGCCAAAACTGAATACGACGACCGTTACCCACCCCAAACCTTAGAAATGGATAGAAAAGAGGTTCAAGAGCAGCAATTGCCTTCCAAGGACTACGGCTGGACATCCTCGCAGAATTGGTGGGGAGGTATTGGGAGTATCTATGTTCACTTCTAGACTTCGAGTCGTACATATCTGATTTTCATTCCGGCCAGTCGGAATCTGTGGGGATGGCAGATGTTTGGAAAAAAAATCCTGGGTTGGGCCGAGGAACCTTGCCTAACCGCAAATAAGATTCCTGTCCGCCCTTTATCCAATCAACAAGAAGATGGAGGCTGTGGCGATGGGGTTTCTAGGATCACTGCTTGGGTGGTTCAGCACGGCCTCATCCTTATCATTGCAGTACAGGTAGAGGGATCTGTTGAGGGAGGTGAGACATTGAGGATTCCAAGAGGGACATGTCTAGTGTTGAAGTTCCTCCCACCCGAGTTAAGGGTGCCGGAGGTTTTCGAGGCCATTGGCTTTTGTTGTGGGGGCCCTAACGGTGAGCCTTCATCTGTGGCAGCAGCAAATCAGTCCGAGGAGCCTCAGTTTTTGGTCGGAGAACAAAGGATTCCACTTGCAGTTGAGATTTTGGTCAATGGTGTGAAGGTTTTGGTGGGTATTGAGGTGCTTAAGGTCAGCATGCAAGTGTTGCAGAGTGTGGAAGATACGAGAGGTCTAGAAGTAGGGGATGATGTGTTGGCACTAACCGAGACGCGTGGTGGAAGTCAGATTGTTGAGGTGTGTAGTGCCGATGGTCCAGATGGTATGGGTGGAGGGTTGAGGTCTGCAGGAGTTTCAGTGGTGGGCCATGAGGGTCAGTTGGCTTAACACAGGTTTGCCACGTATGAGGACGACAGCCTCAATTCAAATCTTAATGTTATTGGACTCTTGTATAATGGGCTTGTGGACCCCATTTCAAGTACTGTAAGTGGACGGGCTGGTGCTACTTCAATTGGGGGGCCTGGCGGTTGGGCGGACTCTATTAATGCCCAAGCTGAAAGGTGGCCCGAGATGTTTGTATATCCCTTGGGCCAATCTGGGGCTCAAGGCGGTCGGGAGAACTCTATCAATACTCAAGCCAAATTATGGCCTGAGATGATTGCGTGCCCCTTGGGCCAATCTAAGGGTGGGGCAGTGTTGTCTATGCTCAGGAGGAGGTCGGTGATGTTGCTCTATCGTCAAAGGGTGAGAAGGTGGTTGGTGGGCTTTGCTAGGGATCTAGGTTGGCTGATGTTCGGGATGTGATCCATGATACTGCTGGGGGGTTATTCAAGGGAGCTGATGCTGCTGTATGGGGTGATTCGAACAATCAGAAGTTGGGATTGATTCTTAATGTTGAGTTGTGTAGCCAAATGGGGATGAGGTGTCCAAAATCTTCCTCTTTCTCTTGTAAATATCACATCTCAGCTTGGAACAGTGCAAGTATCTCTTTGTTTGTTTCGAATTTGGGTTCCTCTCCTTTGTCTATTGGCGGGTCTTCCTTTCTTTCCTTTCATCCTATAGTCAAGCTACTGCTTGGTCCTATGGCGGGTTAGGTTCTGGATCTCAGTGGGTTGGTTGGCCATCTGTTTCTGGGAAGACTCTCTTACTATGAATCCCTGGATCAAGTGGAGTCTATCTGTTATGATCAGCCACTAGCTCAAATTCTGGATTTGGGGGGGTCTTGGACTCAAAATAGTTCTCAAGCTGGGCAACCTGAAAGTTTGTTTGAAGAGCATGGTGAGCCTAGTGATCAGGTGGGTAGTGGTGGTTGTTTGTACGATGAGGATGAGGTTGAGGAGGGAGTGTGGGTGGGAATGGAAGATAATGCGAGATTGTTTAGACTACGGGCATTGGATAGGGATGGAAAGGCTGTATCTATAAGACTATATCAAATGCTATAGCTAGATTTAGGTGGAGGAAAGGGGTTGGTGGGATTGGGTGCTCCATGAGAGCTTTGAGATTTGGTGTTGGAAACATTTATAGTAGGAAGAGGTTCTGGGGAAAGAATAAGCATTGTTGATGAAGATCTTGAGCTAGAATGTGAGGGGTTTAGGATGGGCTGCTAAGAGAAGAGCTGTCAAGGATTTATGTGATAGGGCGAGGCCATGTATAATGGCCTTGCAAGAAACGAAGAGGTCCCTTGTGTGTAGGAGGCTTTTAGGAAGGTTTGGAGTGGTCGGGATAAAGAGTGGGCGTGTCTTCTGTTTGTAGGGGGTTCGGGTGGTATTCTAGTGACGTGGGATGTGGTGAAGGTTGAAGGCCTTATGTTTCGTTCTAATGGATTCTCTATCTTTGTTAGGTTTAGGAACCATATGACTCTTTTGAGTGGTTGTTGACTATGGTGTATGGTCCCAATGGGTATAGAGATTGAATGTTTGTTTGGCAAGAGCTTAGGGAAGTGCGGTCAGCGTGGAATGGACCATGGTGTTTGATTGGTGACTTCAATGTCATTAGGTTCATGAGTGAGCGGAGCAGAGTGGGGAGGTTTTCTAGAAGTATGAGGCTGTTTTCTAATTTTATCAATTCTCAGTCTTGTGGAGTAGCCCCTATTTGGAGGAGAGTTTACTTGGTCTAATCTGAGAGAGGATGTGTTTTGGTATAGATTGGATAGGGTGTAGGCGTTTGTAGAGTGGGATGTACATTTTCACTCCTTGAGTTAGTCTGTGATCACTAGATATACTTCTGATCATTTACTGCTTTTAGTGTCCTCAGAAGAGGTCAGGCACGGGCCGTTTCCTTTTTGTTTTGAGAATATGTGGTTGTCCCATGCATCCTTCAAGTTGTTGGTTAAGGAGTGGTGGGTTGAGTGTTACCCGTTGACTTCAGGTTGGGAGGGGTTCAGGTTTATGCAGACATTGAAGTTGGTCAAGGGAAAAATCAAGTTGGAATAAGGAGAATTTTGGGGACATCCATAGGAGGAAGTTGGTGTGTTTGGAGGAAATAGAGCGTGTGGATAGAGTTGAACAAAATAGATCATTAACTTAAGAGGAGTGGGAGTCTAGAGGGGTGAAGAGAGAGAAATTGGAGGAGGTGTTGAGATTAGAAGAGATTAGCTGGAGGCAGAAGTCTAGAGCTTTGTGGATTAATGAGGGATATGGGAATACCAAAAGTTTCCATAGGTTGGCAAAGGGTAGAGCTAATGCTAACTTGTTATCTTAGATCCAGGTGGGGGAGATGGTGATTGAGGATCCGGATGGGGTGGTTGAAGCCTTGGAAAGCTTTTATTCGAGGTTATATAGTTCGGAGCAGGACATTAGATTTGATGTGAGCGCTCTAGGTGGCCTTATAATTTCTGAGGATTAGGGGGTGTGGCTTGAAAGAACTTTTGAGGAGGAAGTTAGAAGAGCTGCGTGGTCTCTCTCTAGGGATAAAGCACCGAGTTCTGATGGTTATACTATAGCTTTTTATCAAGATTCATGGGATGCTATTAACGACTTACTCATGGATTTTGTTGAGGGATTAATGAGATAATCAATGCTACTGTTCTAGCTCTCATCCCTAACAGTAAAGGTCCCATGGAAATTAAATATTTTGGACCCACTAGTCTGACCACGAGTTTGTATAAGATTATCTCTAAAGTTTTGGCAGGGAGGCCGCGGTCAGTGAAGGGTGATATTGTAGCCACTAATTAGAGTGCCTTTATCCTAGGGAGAAGATTTTGGATAGTGTTCTTGTGGCTAATGGGATTGTGTAGGAGAGGTTGAGGATGGGTCGTGAGGGTTTGGTTATTAAGCTAGATCTTGAGAAGGCATATGACAAGGTGGAGTGGCAATTCCTAGATGCCGTTATGGAGTAGAAAGGTTTTGGCAGGAAATGAAAATCTTGGATCATGAGCTGTATGCCTAACGTCTCCTCTTTTTTGATTAATGGGGGTGTTAGGGGTCATTTTAACACTTCCTGAGGATTCCGTCAGGGTAACCCTCTCCCTCATTTTCTATTTACGTTGGTAGGTGATGTGTTTAGTAGGTTCCTTAGTCGTGCTGAGGAGTTAGGACTGTTAACAGGTTTTAGGGTGGGGAGGGATGAGGTGAGGGTGTCACATCTACAATTTGCGGACGACACCATTTTATTTTTGGAGCCTGTGGAGGTACATATTTACTGGGTGAAGGTGTTAATCAGATGTTTTGAGATGGTGTTAGGTCTAAAGATTAACATGGAGAAGAGTAGTATATGTGGTTTACATGTTAATGAGGAGGGGAGGTTGGGGGTGATAGCTGAGGTTTTTGGTTGTAGGGTGGAGAGGTGGCCTATGCGGTATTTAGGTCTACCACTTGGTGATAATCCTCGAAGGTTGGGTTTTTGGGAGCAACTCATAGCTAGGTTAGCTTCTTAAAAGCGTAATTACCTTTCTTTGGGGGGTAGGATCACCTTAATCTAGTTTGCGATGCGAATATCCCGATCTATTGCCACTCTATTTAGGGTCCCGGTTATGGTGACTAGGATGATTGAGAAGCTTCATCGTGATTTCTTGTGGGAGGGGGTGGGAGTAAGAAGGATCATTTGGTCAGCCCAAAGGGGGTCTTAATTTGGGGGCTATTCGTGAACGAAACTCTTCACTAAGGAAATGGCTCTGGTGGTTTTGTACAGAGAGAAATGCCCTATGGTGTCAGGTGATTCATAGCAAGTATGACACTCATGATAATGGGTGGGTGATTAATCCTAGGGGCCAAAACTCTATGTGCAAGCCCTTGGAAGGCCATTTTGGACCTTGCTCATATGTTCTATCCTTTGGTCAGGTCTTATGTGGGTGATGAGAGTCGTACATCTTTTTGGCATGATTTGTAGTGTGGTCATGGTTCAAAATATCGTATCGAGGTGGCGTATCGGTTGGCCCGAAAACGGATACGTATCGAGTATCGACACGGATACGCATGGATACGGTGTAAAAATCATGGATACGGTGGAT
>JAUPMG010089420.1:0-12609 GCA_031762675.1 Pachysandra terminalis
CGGAAGTCACGGCCACCAAATCGGCCTCCACCAGACCGTCGGTTCCTCCCCCCTCCACCATAGGAAGACCTTGCTGCGAAACGGGAAAGCCAAGCTGGTACTTCCTGATTGGATTCCTGCATTAGATCGGAAAGTGGCCTCGCCATTGAAGAATTGTTCTCATTGAAGAAGGCAGTGGCCAATCCACTCTTACCAGCTCGCCCTGTCCGACCTATCCTGTGGACATAATCATCAATGTCATTAGGGAGGTCAAAATTGACCACATGTGCGACATGGGGGATATCCAGACCACGTGCCGCCACATCTGTTGCCACCAAAATTGGAGTTGTGCCACTTTTGAACGATCTCAATGCGTGTTCTCTTTCCTGTAGGAGGATGAAAAATCAAATTTTCTATGTTGGGATAATGCAAATTAACATTACTGTAAGAATGTAAGACAGAATCTGCAAATTCAGGAGCAGGGAAAGAAGACTCAAAAACAAAAGATGCACAAACAACAGTTACACCTTTACTTGCTCTAGACGAGTAAAAGAACTATAACTTGTAAATGCACCCCCTCTTAAACCAGTCAAAAAAGAAACACAACGATGCAACCCAGAACCAAGATGAAGCTAGCTTACAATAAAAATGCAATAATCATCATTCATGAAACCATTCACAAACATGAAAGAAAAGATACAGCAAAATTCCGTACTGCAGAATTACAATTAGTTTCTGAGTTGACCCTTGCAATTTTCAATTCGATTCACCGTTTGACAACCTTTCTCGTGACATACTGTTGATTCTGATATTTTGTTTCAAACAATAAACTCAACCAAATATCCCTATTTGGATTCCTCAATCACTTCCTACAGTGATTTTAAGGGCATGTTTGCATTGCTTCTTCGGGCCCTAAAAGTGATTCCTGGGCCCAAAAGCGCTTCAAATAAATAAATAAGCATTTGGTAAACCCAAGTGAAAAGTGATTCCACAGGAATCGCTTCATCCAAACATTGATTCTTTTGAAGCTACCACTATTCACTGCTTCTGAAATCACGTTTGTGGGAATCAGTTTGAGGTTTTAATGAAATATGTCTTATGGTCTTATATGCCTCTTTAAAACTTTTAAAATACCTATTTAACCCATGTTATCTTCACGAACAAAACTCCTGCTGAATATAGATTTCCTACTCTACACAAATTTCTCACAAATCTAACTTAATATAATCCTCATCTTTTCAAGACAGTCTCCAAAAGCAAAGAATAGCAAAACGAAGAGATTTGAAGGAAGGCAAACTCGAAGGTTCTTCCAGAAACAAATCTACAATTTCTGGTACATTAGGTTATTTCTTTTTCTTACTCTGATCTATTGATCAGTTGTTGAACCTAATCAGCGGCTTTACTGGAAGAAGATCCGTTCTATGCATTGCTTCAAGAAGCTTGTCATAGGATCACCACGTCCAAGTAGTCTTCAATATGGAAATGAGGACGAACATGAGAAGAAAATCAGGATTGAGGAGAAGAGGGAAGAGTTCTTTCGGGTCTACTTTGCAGTTCTGCAACCCCCGCCATCTTTTTCCTTTCCATTATAGATTGTTTCTAATGATTTTATCTAACTACTTGACTTGGAAGCGCTTTTCCAATAGGTGTTTACCAAACATCTTTTATTCCTCTGAAGCAGTTCTTATGAAATGCTTCATAAGAATCAATTTTAAAGGAATCGCTTCACCTTCCAAGAAGCAACGTCGGACACACCCTAAAAATCATTGGTGAGAATGGGAATCCAAAAATTAGACAGTAGAATAAAGCACCTCATTTTGAAGCATTGGAAGAGTCATCCTCAAAAGAACTGTTGGAATATTAAGGCATCTCAAAGTCTTAGCCCAAACAAAATGTCAAAGCGTTGGATATGATATATCCCACACCACATTCACCGATTTCCCTCAAAAAGGGCATGAATGATGTTCCAAATGGAATGAATAATGTCACACTCACAATCATAATCTCTAATGACTAACCGTACCAGACGGCCTCGAATTCCTTAGATAACTATCCAATTTGAAATTACTCAAGACAACAAAGGTGTTGAACTCATTCACTCAAAATGCAAGTAATGCTCAATCTTCTGGAAATAATTTGACAAAGGACCCATATAGATACCACCAACATAATAATCAACAATGACATTTCTGCTCTGATTTTTGCACTCATCAACTCCATTTCTTTCCTCCTCTATGCCAAGAAGTATTACTCAAAGAGTGAACTAGGTCCTGCTTTTTTTTTTTCCTTTTTTTTTTGTAGATCCAACACACTTGGTGAAAATGAACAGACTACCAAAAGGTAGCACTCAATGATATCTCCAATTTAAGGAACTGCTTCAAAATGAAGCCATCATTATTTTGTAATCATCATCATCATATGCCTTATATCAGCTAGTTGAGGTTGAAAAGAAGAATCCTGTTCATATGCCTTATATCAGCTTATGGGTATGTAAATCCTTTTTGATTGACTACATCCCAGTTCTTTTGTGTCTTCCTCTCCCCCTCTTAGAACCTTCAATGATTTCTTTCTCACAGCTGCTTCCTTAAGTCTCACTTTACATGTCCAAAACATCTTAACCTAATTTCTTTTATCTTATCTTCTAATTGAGCCATACCCAAACAACCTCGAATATGTTCATTCCTCACCTTATCTTTCCTAGTCTTCCCACACGTCCATCTCAACATTCCCATCTCAACAACATTCATTCTGTGCATATGTTGTTTCATTGTTGCCCAACATTCCAATCCATACATCATAGCAGGCCTAATGACTATCCTATACAATTTTCCTTTTAATTTGAGTGGGACACATCGATCACATAAGACTTTAGAAGCACTTCTCCACCGAAGCCAGCCAGCTCTAATAATATGAGCAACACCCTCATCAATACTTCCCTCTTTATGGATAATTGAGTCAATTGCTTGCATTTCTATGGTCTTGGACTGTCTCAAGTAATCATGTGTAAGATCAATTTATGCTTAATTTCTTCTTGTCTCATGTGTAATATTTCGCAATGAATAGGAAAAAAAATGAACTGTCTATAATTTTTACATGTCAATTTTCTTTTGACCAATTTAGCAAGAAAAAGTCTCAATCTTCGGGAAGAAATCAAGCATTAATTCATCTTTAAACATGAGACAGTCCAAGACCATATCAATGCAATCAATTGACTCAATGAAAGATATTTTTTGAGGAATGCTGCATTGAGATCAAGGATGCAAAAAAGTTCGTTAGAGCAACTTGGCAATAAAAAATCTCAATTTTCAGTAAAGCAATCAAACTTAGAATGGTCCTACACACGAATCAGTCCAAGATCTAGATATTCAAGTAATTGACTTGGTGAAAGATTTTTCACAAAGAATGCTATATTGAGATCAAGGGCCCAAACTAACAAATCAGAGATATACTGAGAAATATAGACATACTGTAAGCAAACTAGAGCCAATTCTTCGACTTCCACATCTCCAGGATCTTATAAAACAGTTCAAGAAACTCTAACCAAAAAGTGCAAACCAAATTAACAATAGTTGTGTCTGTGGACCAAGAGCATCCGTTAAAACATGAAAAAACAATTCCTAAGTGGTTCACACCATGATAGGTCATCCCAATGCTAATCCTACATAATATCAAACCCTCGGCAGGCAGAGGAACAAAAAGACAATAAGAAAATTCATTAACTAAACTTCCAAGGAATTCCAAGAGACTCTAGTCCATTAATCTTAATACTATATCTGCTTTGAATCATTGAGAACCAAACTAATTTGACTCACAAAATTTCCCCAGCCACTAATCGAGGCCATATTTCCTCTTTGCGATTATGCTATCACCAAAACCACCTTCCCCTACTTCACATCTCCCAAACCCATGAGATTGTCTTTTTCCATCTCACTAGTCTAAATGGATCTCTGTTACTAAACAATCATCTTAGCCACTTCAAGAAATTTTTGAAGGGAAAGTAAAAAGCTAAAAAAAAAAAAAAAGAAGAGAATGAGAAACTCATCCATTGTCATTTCCCGGCTCACCAAATCCCATAATTATTCTTCGTGATTGGGTCACCAGGTTCGTGTAGCTAGATCTTTGGCATCAGCATTGAATCTCTCATCTGGAAAGGTACCTCGATCAGGTAATAGCCTTGCAGATCATCTAGCCAATATCACGGTAAGAAAGGGTAAGAAGAGATTCCACATTTACGAGTATCCTTCCATAGGATATAATTTATGGAAGTGAGTAGTTTTTTTCTCGTAGAGGATTTTTATTTTCTTTCCCTTTTTTGTCTTTACACAGTTATCCCTTGGTCCAACTATGTATCTAGATTTCTCCTTTTATTATGGAAGTTCTCATTAGCTATAAAAAATAATTTAGGAGGGTGTATTTTATTACTATAAGGAACTTGCCCAAAAAATGGGGTTCCTGCCAGTGCCAGCTTTCCACCTATATTTTCATTGTTAAAACCAACATTTCACTGCCTATGGGCTAACACTTAGAACCAAGCCAATTTCCAGGCCACAACCCAAGAGAGTAACAAGGAGAGAGAGAGAGAGAGAGAGAGAGAGAGAGAGAGAGAGAGAGAGAGAGAAGAAAATCTTTTCTTAAGGTTATCAAATAACATTCTCAAAGATCTGCACAAAGTATAGGGTTTGCTCAGTACTGCTCAGCATTGATTGATGCATACCCCTATCCCAAATCCATGCAGGCCCATATTCACCCTCCCACAATGACTGGCTGGATAAGAGGATAACAACAGGACCATAGAGACCATCTCTCTCTCAAACAAAGGGCGCCTCAAAGAAACATCCCAAGGAGTCTCCCAATTCCTCTAGAGTAGCATTCATTAACCCATGCACTCCTATTGGCCACCACCACCACCACCACGAAGCACAAATCGGGGAAGCAATAAAAGAATCGAATATCACCATCCAAAGCTCCTCCCCAGAATCTGACCCCATCACGTCTCCCAAGACTGAATTGCAGAAAAAAAAATGGGGGGAGATGCCAAAGATGGCCTTCCACAAGCCAACCCATACGGCCCTTTGAGCAGAATGGGAAATTGGAATCCCAACCTCCAATGTTGCTCCCATACTTAGATGCTATGTTTGCCCCACAGATTGTCCCTTGCCTCCACAAGCCTCCAACTTGCCTAATAATGCTTTATTGAAATTTCCAATGTGTCTCAACCCCCAACCACCCTCCAATGCTGTTCTACATATGGAATCCTACCTCACAAGATGATATTTGTGCTCTTCACTCGTTCCATACCAAAGAAAGTTTCTGTGTGTCTTTCAACATTGTTGGCAACTGCTATTGGGATTTTAATAATGAATAAAAAGTATGTGGGAAGGTTAGAAAGTGCGCTCCTGGTAACAGTAATTTTCCCTCCTTTGGAAAGGTAGTGGCCCTTACATGTGATCAATTTCTTCTCCATCCTGTCAACTATTGGTACCCAAACAGAAGTAGCATTGTATTTAGCACCCTAGAAGATGCTCAAATATGTTGTGGATGATTTCAAACCCTACATCCCAAGTTGATCCGCAACAAATCCAAATTATGTACCTTCACAATTCCAAATAGCTCACCGATCACAACACTAATCTTTAAACCCAAGACCACATCAAAGCATAAAAGGAACTATTTAAGCTCTCTCAGCTGAAAGAGAGAATCACCACAAAAATGAGATTATCATCCACGAACTGAAGGTGAGATACACAAGGAGCTCAACTTTCCGTGGAAAAACCATCCATCAAACCTTGACTATCTTAAATTTCTTAATATTGAGTACTGTCTTTTTTATTGATATATGAACAGTGAATACTCTTAGCAATCTGATATTTTCAGGATCTGGTATAGTAGCAATGAACTTTGTTATTATTTTGATCTTCAATCCTTATTACTCAGCCAATATTGTTTTGCATTGCTGATCCAAACCCAGGTAAATGAAGAAAAGACCAATGTAGAATTTTATTAGATACCCTATATCATGGATTCTGAACATTGATTGCAAAGGTTGGAATAGTAGAACAGGATTCCTGTCGCCAACCCCAATTAGTCTGGATAGCACTGACCACCCAATCACACATCAATACCTTATGCCAAGATTCAGAACTATCATATACAGCAGAGGGGGCAGTAAGCATAGACATGAGAACATCAAACACTAGATCCAACTTACCTGCTGTGTTCTATCACCATGAATAGTAGTTGCAGGAAAACCATTAATACATAGCCAGTGTTCCAATGAATCAGCTCCCTTCTTCGTCTCCACAAAAACTAAAGTCAGAGCTTGCTGCAAGTCAATAACAAAAGAAATAATCACTACAAGGCCGGGTGATGTGCAACCCAGGGATTTAAATCAATAGCAACTAGAAAATTAAACGGTAGAGTTAATATTTAAGACATACAACACCTTCAGTTCCATCAATCATATATATCAGGAAAAACTAGTAACAAATATACATCATATATTATATCGAGTTGTGGTCTTCTAGTATTACCTTGCCGTGAGTACCATTTGCCCTTTGTGCATGAAGGAGGTCCATGAGGTGGCTTCTTTTGTCAGACTCATGAACAAATTCAACTCTCTGGACAATCAAATCAGTACTTGAACCAACCCTTCCAACAGCTAGAAAGATGTAGTTTGAAAGAAAATCAGAGGCCAATCTCTGTACCATCCAGAAATTTTAAACAAAAAATGTCAGCCAGATGAAAATATTTTTCTAACAAATTACGAAGTTTTACTAGAAAGAAGAATAGAGATACAAGGAAAGGAACAAAGCTGATCAAAAACAGCACAACTGCCCCAAAAATAAGACTACCCTACTCTTTCTAGCTAGAACCCTTAAGGGGCACCTAAGTACAATGTCTGCCTGACCTGCCAACCACAGGGATGAGCCAATGTCAGTCAATGGTGTGAAACTACTTCCTGATGAAGAATTCCGAAAATCAGTAACAGGCTCCCCACTCTTCTTCGATCTGTCTTTAGGGACCAGTGGCAGCCTTGACCTGAGCCCCATAAGAGCAATCGGAATGATCACCACCAGGCAATCAGCTAGACTATTGAATGATTAATCATATGAATACTTTCGTTACCTAACTACCTAGAACCATTCTCCTTTAATATGTCTAAGCACAAATGCAAGAAACTAAAATAGTAACTGATAACACCATATAAATTAAGGTATGGCAGAAGTTGACTGCTGCCACAGTTTGTAAGGCCTCTTTGGGATTGTATTAGAGACTTGGGTTTGAGTCCCCTAGGGGATCAAATACTAACTTCACACTATTCAGAAAAGGTATAGCACATAAAGTCCTCATCATTAGAACTGAAAACCATGGGAATAGGAGCATTCATTCCGCTTAATATAACCCAGTCGAGGTACGCTCATAACTTATGCTGTGAACCATGGAAAAAATCTTAGGCGACTTCTAGCACACTATAACAATTAATGCTTCTAAATCATGTGAATATTTTATGGGTTTTCTAGTACAAATAGAGGCTAGAACTTTCCCATACTCCAGTAAAGCAAAGCAAAAGCCCAATGGCTACAAACAACCAATATATGACATTCAATGAGAACAAAGGATAATCCACCCAGATAGTAAGAGTTTCTGTATACTCTCCAACAAATCAAAGGGGAAGCCAAATAATCACTAGCAAACACTGTAAGAAATTGAATGCAAATCAAAGAGAATTTCCAGACACAAACCTGTATCTCTTTTGGAAAGGTAGCGCTGAACAGCAGTGTCTGTCTTACACCTCGTGGAGGCATGTCCATCTGCTCCACAATCTTTCTAATTTGAGGCTCAAAACCCATATCAAGCATTCGATCTGCCTCGTCCAGAGCCAAATACCTTATCATCTGCAATGAAACTCTAGCCCTCTCAAGCAAATCTACTAATCGTCCAGGAGTTGCCACAAGAATATCCACACCTCTCTCCAGCTCGCGCAGCTGACAAAATTGAGCTCACCATCAATTAATAATCACAGTAAACACTGAATATTTACCCAAAAAAATGCTAGTGTCAAATGGGTGCGAACTGAACACCACTAGTTATGATCATTATGTCATTAGGAGCAATAGCTAAATATTTCCTAACATATGATATTCAACATGCCAGAACCACAGACCAGGATTCATGTTGCTGACAAAAGGAAACAATGAGAACGTGTACACAGATTCATAAAAAATAGAAACTAGTTAATCGACTTTCTGAGCACCCAATGGGTTTATGATGACAGGCATAGCTAGTTAAACAGAGTTAAGAGAGGAAATTGCATGCTGCCAAAACGTCCAAGTTATCCAGATAGTAGTTACTAACTTGCAATATAAAATTCTTCACTAAAACTATAAGTTCAGTTCTTGTTATCATCTTATTTCCAAAATCAATATTGACTCAAAGAAACATTATTTTAACTTTTTGATTGTTAACTAAAAGTAGTAATATTCATAAAATAAGGAAAAAGTACAAATCCTAGAAAGAGCAAGAAATAATAGCAACAGGCACATTTTTGCCCGGCAATTAATCAGGTTTGCCCCATTTTCTGGTGTGTGGATCCCACTGATGGGATAAAATTAGCAAACAGTGGTTTCAATTTACATGGTTCCTAAATAAAAATATATAACTCATTTAATTATAAATACTTTTTAATCTATAAATGTATATTTTATTAATATATGTAAAGTAGGGCTGTCAATGAGCCAAGCTAGCTTGGCTCAGGCTAGGGCTCGGCTCATATTAGCCGAGCTTGTACTCTATAACTAGGCTCGCCAGCTAAGCCTGAGCCCAAAAAAAAGCTCAGAATCTTAACGATATTGAGCGAGCTTAGGTAGGCTCGGCTCGGTTTGTATATGAGATTACACATCCATATTTCTATATCTTATATCATATATTAATATTAAACATACATGTTAAAATATTATATCACTAATAATAAAAGGACCAAATTCGATTCAGTGGAATCTTTCATTCACATATTTTCCACCAAGAACGTTTTATGAACCTCTTTGACCCCCGAATTTGGAGTATCCTACTTTCACGTGATTCATAGGATTCAATGTATATTGTATTAATATATGTAAAGTAGGGTTGTCAATGAGCCAAGTAAGCTCGGCTCAGGCTAGGGCTCGGCTCGTATGAGCCAAGCTTGAGCTCTATAACTAGGCTCGCGAGCTGAACCTTAAGCCGAAAAAAAGCTAACTATCTTAACGAGCTTGAGCTGAGCGTAGGTAGGTTAGGCTCAGTTTGTATATGAGATTATACATCCATATTTCTATATCTTATATCATATATTAATATTAAACATACATGTTATAATATTATACCATTAATAATAAAAATCACCAACTACAATATTAATGCATTTGTACTAAGCTAAACTTTTTTTGCGAGTTTAGCCTTCTCAAGCCGAGCATGAGCCCAAAAATTTTTAACGAGCATGAGCCAAGCCCAAGCCTTGCTCAAGGTTTACGAGCTCGAACAGAACAGGGCAAAGCTCGGCGCGTTTACAGCCCTACGTGAAGGATAGGAGTTACAAAAAACAAAAATGTATAAAGAACAAAAAAAAGGTCCTTACCACTTCTTTTGTACGCAAACTGTATACAATATGATAGTCAAGGTTATTCATAAAAAAAAAATATGATAGTCAAGGTTCACCCTCCTATAAAAGACCCCAATTCAATACAAACCATGAAGACATGTCCCTGAACTCAGGAAGGTTGACAGCCCATAAAAATAGCAATGAAAGAGTCCTTCAAGAGATGGCATCAACACTCAGCTATTTCCCATCAAACACATGATCATTCTTCTCCATCCATAACGCCCAACAAACAGCAGCTGGGCATATGTTTTGAAATTAACAACGCAATGAGCTGGAAGAGGTGCAACCAATTCTGCCTCCTTGCATATATAGCATCAATTTGAGATCTCCCAATTTCTGAGGTAAGTTCACATGTAAAACACACGAGTTGGTAACCGTTTTACACATGATTGATTATTTTGTAAACCACATTTACCTATATTTTCAGATGGCCACATTTCACATACTAAGTTTCAGCCCAAAGGCATATACCACATAGCAGGAAGCCATTCTCTAAATATGATGTTCTTTTAAAAAAGATTAGAAAATATGAATTAAAAAAAAATCAACATTTGGCAAACCCCACATATTCATGTGCTCTTTCACCTAGCCCCACTTCAAACTTAGCAGTGATTCCCACCCGCCTGGCCCACATCCGAACTTAGCAGCGATTACCCGCCTCCACAAATTATTTCTTTCCACCACAAATCTCCATAAGCATTTCCACAATGGTGCCTCGTTAAACTCTACTAGCCTTTGATTACCCAGGCCTCCTAGCTCTTTGGGTTTACAAACCTCTTTTCACTTTACTAAATGAAATTTATGATTCTTTACCAGTCCATAAAAAATCTCTTTACAGCTTCTCCAAACTTCTAGCCACGAATATAGGAATTTTCAACAAAGATAAGAAGTAGGTGGGCAAACTTGAAAGTGAGCTTCTTATCAAGATCAGTTTACTTCCTTTAGACAGGTATTTCAACTTCCATACAGCCAATTTCTTCTCTGATCTCTCCACAACCTTGTTCCAAATTGACTTCCTTTTGAACGAGGTCCCAAAAGGGAGGCCCAAATATAAAGTGGGTAATGAGCCGGATCTGCAACCCAAAATGCCTCTAAGATGCTCTAGCTCTTCCTCTCCAATCAGAACCATTACAATCTTATTCAGATTAATCTTTAGCCCTGATACAGCTTCGAAACATAGTAAGATACATCTTCGGGTTACAATTTGATATGGGGATGCTCTACAAAAAATGACAAAATCATCAGCAAACTCAAGATGAGAAATGTCCGGTCCCTCATTCCCTATCTTAATACCCTCTATCAATCCCGCTTGGGTCCCCTTTTGCATCAACCTGCTAAATGCCTCTGGTACGATAATGAAAAGGAAAGGTGATAGTGGATCTCCTTGTTTAAGCCCTCGACTGGCTTTAAAGAATCCCGTTGCAGCCCCATTTACCAAGATCGAGAAGTATGGAGTGAATATACACCTTCTGATCCAGCTCCTCCATTTCACCCCAAATCCCATTCTTTAGAAGGTAAAGCAAGAAATCCCAGTAACATGGTCGTAGGCTTTTTCCATGTTCAGTTTACAAATCACCCAACTCTCCCCACTTCTAGCCAGTAAGTCCAAACATTCACTACCTATTAGTGTACCATTCAGAATTTGTCTATTACCAATGAAAGCACTTTATGACTGAGAAATAATCGATGTCAGCACCCTCTTCAATCTGTTTGCCAAAAAGTTTAGGCCTCGTTTGGCTGTATTCTGGATCAGGAACTCATTCCAGGAACCAGTTCCCTAAACTCATTCTAGGAACTCATTTTGAAGGTTTCTTGATTGTGTTTGGTTAGCTTGTTACAAAATGAGTTCCAACCTAGAATAGATGCTTGGTTAACAAATACTAGAATGAGTTTTAGCAAAAAAAAAAAATCACTGGCCGTTACTAAAAACAACCGCTTTAAAGAAAAAGAACAGACAAAGATTGGATTCTTCCCCCAACTCCCCAACTGATTGTTACTAAGAACAAGCCTCTTTAAAGCAACTGCATTACCCATCTCAACAGGTAAAGAGCCCTCTAAGAGATTATCTTCAACAAAGAACTCCATTAAATCTATTGAATTTCATAGATTCACAGATATTGATCCTGTCAAATTGTTTGAATCAATATCAAGAACTATTAATGGAAGCTTAGAGAAGTGATCAGGTATCATATCCACAATGTGATTATTCGTTAAGAACAATTGGGTAAGATTTCTACACCTCACAAACGAGTCCGCGATCGTACCCGAAAGGAAATTGTTCTCAAGATCGATCTCTGTAAGGGAAATTGCATTACAAAGCTCTGGAGGAATTCGACCGGTCAACAGATTGTCGCTCGCGCTGAATTGATTAAGCATTGAGCAATTCTCAATCTCTGGAGGGATCTCACTGGAAAATTGATTGTTCAAAAACCATAGTGATTCAAACAAAGGTTCTTTTGCACTCGAATAAAAAATAAAGAAAAAACCAGTCGCCACTAGAAAAAATCAACAAACCGAACCAAAGCCAACGAGAAGCGCTGGCAAGACCAACCAGAAATCCAGACAGTCAGAACGGAAGCAATGAAAACGCCATACACTACCAGCTGCTAGGGTTTTAATCTGATATTATTAAGGGCCCTTCTTCAATAGTACTGAAAAAAAAAAAAAAAAAAACAAATCAATACACTGAATCTACTCCGGCAAGATGTGCCGACGAGATGTGCAGGCAAGATCAGGACGGAAACAAGCAAACTCCCATCATGTTTTTTCTTCCTTTTGAATTTTAGGTTCTCTCTGTGAAGAGAAAGAATGGCCGATCTAAAGAAATAATGGTATTTACAAGTTTGCCATTAATCATTTTATTTACAGTTTGCCACCGTAAAAATGCAACTCATTCTCAAATCTCAGAAACGAGGTCAAAGGTGATTATGGGTTCATGTGTATTTTCTCATTCTCATTTTGAGAAAACTCATTCTATCTCGGCTAACCAAACGCTC
>JAUPMG010089431.1:0-12609 GCA_031762675.1 Pachysandra terminalis
CTTCTCCTTCTCCTTCTCCTTCTCCTTCTCCTTCTTCTTCTCCTTCTTTTGCTCCTCCGCCTCCGCCTCCGCCTCCACCTCCTCCTCCTCCTCCTTCCTTCTTCTTCTTCTTCTCCTTCTTCTCCTTCTTCTTCTGCTCCTCCGCCTCCTCCTCCTTCTCCTTCTTCTTCTTCTTCTCCTTCTTCTCCTTCTTCTTCTGCTCCTCCGCCTCCGCCTCCTCCTCCTCCTTCTCCTTCTTCTTCTTCTTCTTCTTCTTCTCCTTCTTCTCCTTCTTCTTCTGTTCCTCCGCCTCCGCCTCCTCCTCCTTCTCCTCCTCCTCCTCTTCCTCCTTCTTCTTCTGCTCCTCCTTCTCCTTCTTCTGCTCCTCCTTCTCCTTCTTCTTCTCCCCCTTCTCCTTCTTCTTCTCCTCCTTCTTACTCTTCCTCTTCCTTCTCCTTCTCCTTCTACCGCTCCTCCTCCTCCTCCGCCTCCTCCTTCTCCGTCTCCCTCGCCGTCTCCTTCGTCGTTCTCCTCCTCCTCCTCCTCCTCCTTCTACTTCTTGGTGGTCAGACTAATAGGCCTGAAGTACTTAAGTTCCAAGGCACAGGCTTTCTTTGGGATAAGAGCAATGAATGTAGCATTTGTGGCCTTGTTGATCACCCCACTCTAAAAAAACTCTTCAACCACACTAACGAGATCATTTTTTACTGTCTCCCAACACTCTTGATAAAAAGCTATTGTGAAACCAGCCGGACCTGGGGCCTTATCTCTGTCCAACTCCCAAACCGCCTCCTTGATTTCCTATTCCTCAAAAGGCTGCTCCACCCGCTCGACTTGCTGTACATTCAATTTTCTCCCCCCTAAACTCGATATATCAAAACAATAATCCTGATCAGACCTATACAAGTCTGAGTAAAAAGTGGTTATCTCCTCAATTATCTTTGTTGTATAATCAACTAACTCACCCGAAATCTGAAGACCCACTCTATGATTAGTCTTGCTCTCCCATTAGCTATTTTATGAAAAAACCGAGTATTTTCAATCCCCCTCTTAAGCCATGTAGCCCTAGACTTTTGTCTCCAACTAATCTCTTCTGGCCTAAGAACGACCTCCAATCGAATTTTAGCCTCCTGCCTTTCCTCATATTCCTCCCTTGAAATCTCCCTGTTTTGCTCAGCTACATCAACCCTACCTATTACCTCCTGAAGGATCTGTTTCCTTGAATTAATATGACCAAATTCTGTTTTGTTCCACTCCTTTAGTTTGTTCTTCAAATGTTTCAAGGATTGCATGAATTGATACCCCTTCCAGTTCTGACTATTGACACCCCTATCTGCCCACCATTCTCCTACTCTTCCCCTAAAAACTCTGTCTGTTAGTCACATGTTTTCAAATTTAAAAGGCGACGGACCACGTCTAATTGACTCCGAGGCAATGAGGATAGAACAATGATCAGATGTGGTCCACTCCAAAACGATTGTGAAAGACGGGTAGTGGTCATCCCAACATGGCGAAACCAAACATCTATCCAATCAACACCAAAGGACATTCTCTTGGCAATTAGACCAAATAAACCAGTCCCCCTCTCAAGGGATAATCAATTAAACTTAACTCTTGAATGAGACTCGAGAAGGTTTGCATACTTCTAACCACTCCCTAACCTCTACTCTCTTCCAAATTTTTAACCACATTAAAATCCCCGAAAAGACACCAAGGGCTGACCTAAGACTCTTTAAAACCCTTAAGCTCCTCCCAGAACCCCAGCCCCTATGCCTACGATAGTTAGGACCGTGCACCCCAGTGAGGACCCAGACAAACTGATCAACTAAATTAGTGAATTTGACCGACACCGAAAAGCTCCAAACTCGAAACATTTCCCCCGACACACTTTCCGTATTCCACATAACGAGAATGCCCCCGCTCCCGTTGAAGGCAACGCTACCCATTCTACCGCCCTATCTTTCCATAACCTCCTAACCAAACTAGCACAAGTAATATCCTTTTTGGTTTCCTGGATAATGACAATATCTGGTTTATCCTAACACAAATTTCTCTAACCGCTTGTCTCTTGTGCACCCTTCCCAGCCCTCGAATATTTCAATTTATGATTTTCATTAAGCATTGGTATTTTTTCGCACCCTCACTCTCCTAAAATATTTTAAACACGATGAGGTGTTTCTGGCTCTCAGGGAGCACCCTAGCGGTTGACCTATTCTGCTTCTCCTAAACTTCCGCACTACCAGCCAACTGAATGGGATTACCCTCCCTATCCGACACTGATAGTCTAAAAAGATTTGCAATATCCTCTACACCCACCCAATCATCCAAGATTGCTACTTCCGACTCAGTACCATTACTTACACTCCACATCACCTGAGAAACCAAGATCAGAATCAGAGCACTCCTCCTCGAGTACCTCGCTGGTCGTAACCCCCTCATCAGTATCAATGGTTGTTTCTCAAATAGTAGGAAAATAAGCCATGGCAGAACTCAATTCACGGTAAATTTTAACGTTCTCCTCATGTACTTGACCACTTCCTTCAATATATAGTTTAAGAGCCAGACCTGCGAACGAGGAGTTGTCTACAAGAAACTGATTAGAGAAAGTCAAAATACACAACGAATGAATAGAGTTTACCGAAATCCCATGAGGTATGTAGCTACACAATTTTAAGGAGAGGACCTTTTGACCAAGACCAATACCAGGATTTGCTTTATTGAAGGTAGGCCATGATGGTGTGATCCACCCCGCCGTGCACTGTAAGCAATCCGGAAAAACAGAGGGAGCCAAACCCCTGTTGAGCCAAGGTTTGCCAAATGCGTCCGCCACTGTGATATACATCTCCATAACCTCCTGCTTTGGACGGTGACTCCCTGCATATGACGCCAAACTCACCTCTACACAAACCCTATTGATGCTTGACGATTGTTGGAGACTATCTTTCCCGACGTCTTCTCCACGATCGCACTTCCCTGGGGTAGCTCGGCAACATTGTAACGTCTCCAACTTTGCTTTGAAATAGGACAAATCCTGTTGTAAACACTTCATTTGCTGTTTAAGGTCCTCAACTGGTCCGACCCAATCTTGACGAAGACCAGCAAGCTCGGGCTCTCCTGTTGGTTCCTACAACTCCAAAACCTTCTGGCCCGTGAAGCAGCAGCCCATCGAGCCCTTTAAAGCTGTTGAAGGTAAACCCCCAAGCAATCCCGGTCCAACAACATCATTCTCTGCCCTAACCGGCCCAATAGACTTATTCATTCCGTAGTCCATAACAAACTCCAAATTCGGCCCATTATTGTTGCCCACACCCCTTGCCCCAAAAGCTGTTTTCTGTCCCACTGACTTGTCCAGCTGAGCTAATACTTGCTCCCGCCGCCAACGAAACGCCTGTCCAGGGTGTTGTTCCCCAAGGGATTGTTTATTCTTAGACGACAAGTCAGAAGATATGATGTGCACACCTCGGGATTAGTGTTTTCGTTTTGAAATATTGGATCTGGTTCGACTACCTCACCCGACCCGACCTTCCCTATTGTGTATCCGTCTTCTTTACCTGAAGCTTGTATTTGCCACTTCTTCCAAGTGCCATCATCTGTCAGTTTTATCTTCTGGTGCAGATCGAAAGGGACAATATCAATAAAGATCTCGTTCATTTTCCCCCCAACATGAATCTAAATCGAACGCGGAATCCTGCAGCCGCTGCGTTCCTTAACCTTTAACAATAACGCACCTGCAATCTCCCCGTAATCAAAAGGAACTCCCACCCCACACAACCCTCTACAAATATCCCCAATTTCGTTGAGCATGCTTGGTGCCCAGCAGAATGGCGGCAAGCCAGCCACCACAATCCACACTCCTTCGTCACAAAACGGGCCGGCGATTCCGGCAAAACCAGAAGCCCATTCCTGGAGGTGCAAGGATTCCAAACCAAGTAACCAATCCTTATTGAGCATATTGTTAGCGATCTCGCCGGAAGGTGCGAAAATTACAGCTTCTGTAGACGACATCAGGATGATTTTGAACTCTTCTTTCTGTTGGAATATATCTCTTAATCTCCTGTTCACCCTCAACCAGTTAATCTTTTCTGACGAAAGTCAAGAACCAGAAAACCCCATTCCTAGGTGCCCTTTTCACACAAATGCATGCATTCAATAATGGGTATTGCTACTCGATCAGCTATTCTCCTTTCCGTTGAGTTAGCTATGACAAAATCCTCCACCACCTACTCCTTCACCCCTACCAGCACTCCTTTCTCTTTTTCTATATTTACTTCCTCCATATCCCCTTTCTTCCTTATTGCTAAGTCTGCTATCACTTCTTCCAGTTCCCCTGTGTTTTCCTCGGTGTTTCCTTCCTCTTGACACCATTCCTCCCTCAATGTTCTCCCCCCAACTATTCTGAAGTAATCCCACCCCTTAGAAGCTTTTGATCTACGAATGAAGAGTGATTTGTTCTTGCCCTCATTCCTAATCAAAATCTTGATGAAGTATTCCCCAGAGTTCCGGTCAAGATTTGCGATTCCCACCCATCGATTCAGCCGGCAGGACCCTAGTCTTGTACACCGATCACCTGCTGCGTCAGCAGACTGTAACATATTTTTAAACCATTTGATTCCTTCCCCCTCGATCAAAACGGAGCAACTCTTCCCTCTGCTTCTTTCGGTAATACGCAAGGATTTTCCAACCCCGTTCGAGAAGCCTTCGAGTTCGAAACTCTTTCTTTGAATCTGAAGAAACTCGCGAATAACGATGGGTTTTCTCCATCTATTATGACCTTTCTTCCTCACCTTATGCCAGGAGCTTTCACCAATATCTTTTGAAAGAATGTCCCTGAACGAGACCCCGCCATTACCTTCACCGTTTGCTGTAGACATTTTCGTCATTGTCACCGTCTCGCCGTCCTTAACAACCCAAATAATATTACAATTTTAACATTTATAAAATAATAAAAATATGGATTAAAATTTAAATAAAATGTTCTATGCTCATTTGATTATTGCTTATTTCTTACCATATTTTTGTCAGTATATTGAGTCTAAGACGAAAACAAGGAGGCATCCTGAGATGGAAGGAGGGAGCAAGCTTAATATTAGTTAATAATATGATCAGTTAAATCTAGGAGTACGAGAGGGACAATATATAATTGTAGTTGGAATAATATTCAGAGATGTGGGATAACTCGATCAAAGCAGCATTTGGATGTGGTTAGTTTGCTGCGTAGTTGTGAGTTATTCCTAGTTGAAGTTAGAACCAAATACAAGAATTTATGTGACCTGGTTAGATTCTTTCTCCGTGTATTTGTGACTTCTAATCTATAATGTATTAATTGTCAGTAAGGTTTGTAATGTCACTATTGCAAGACATGTCTCTAGGTTCTTCTGGTGGCATGTGGCCAGCGTTGTAGAAAAAAAAACACAAAAAGGGGGGTAAAAATGTATTTTTGGTTGTGAAACTTTAGAGAGTTGTTATTGAGGCTTAAATACATTTAGAAAACCTAAAAATTACTGTATATGATCAATGATATATTTAGGTATACTACCGGCATGTGAAACATAGCCATAACATTCACATTGAATCAATTAGAGCTTAAATAAGACAAATATGTGCATGAAACACAATAAAGGACTGAAAGGTATAACCCCTACATAAAATAAGCAAATATAGATGAGGAGATATTACTCCCTATATATATATATACCGTATACATCACATCCATTAAGGGTGGCACCCCTGCTCAATGTCATCCCCCTCCCCCTCCACTGACCATAATGCACTGTGTTTATGTAATAATAACATTGGCACCAATCCATAGTATGATGGTACCACTACATATAATCTCTCACATATCTTATTTACCCCGACATGTCTTATTTATCTTTAGTGTTGCATGTACAAAACAGCACGTGCGACATTTTTCGCCCTTTGTGTCATGATATGGAAAAAGTCCTTATAACGACTGCTCCGCACATAATGTGTCGCCCGGTGCCCAAGTAGCGACATGTCGGCGACATATCGCCTACATTTAGAACACTGGTTTTTAGTCAAATACTTTCTATGCCTATTATATTAAGTTCTAGAAATAACGCATGCACGACAGCATAAGCCTGTCAATTTATGCACTTCTTGTTTTCAAATATCATTTTCTTTTGTAATGCTTTAAGTTATTTAGAAGCAAAAATTACAAAGTTAGCATTCCACAAAGTCCCGTTCAAAATTTTCACATTTTTCCAATATTTCTCTCATTTCTCTAAGTTTTCTGGTGATATCGTTATTTCCCTCGATATATCCCTTAATAGTTTGCTGTTTTGGAGGGAGCGATGTATTCCCCAATATCGATTTTTAAAACCTTGTTACCATGGTATTTTTTCTAGTTAGAGCACTAGGTCAGCAAGGATTAACTAATATAATTGTTGAATTCTTTTTACTAGATGCTATAGATGTTGCCCCATTCACTTTGGAGCTGGTTGTATGTTCAATCTCCATCATATATTGCTGGCTCTCTCTATGAAGTTCTTCTCCTTCCTCAGTCCCTTTTGTTTTTGGTGAAGAAACAGTAGAAGTAGTTTCAGTGGAGCTTATGAAAATCCTTGAGTATATTGCATTACAGGTAGAGAGTTGTTTCTTTCAAACTGAATTGGATAAGTGTTCTTTACTTTCTTACTTCTACCTCTTGACCTACCTCAACGGAGGTCCCACCAAGGTCCATATAAAGAGTCAACTTCTGAATATCTGCTCATTGGTAAGCCATTTTCTTGTTTGTTCAAACCTTTAAGACTGCTTGGAGCATAAATATTCTGATCTGATTTAGACTCTTTACATTGTTTAAAACTTTCATTTTTGAAGCTGCCGTTGTTATTGAAGGTAAGAATGTCCTTCTCCTTATCTTGGGGATGCCAGTTAATGGAAGTCATAGAGGGGTGCAAATGTGGAACTCAGTCATCGAAAAAATGGAAAAGAAATTTGGAAACTGGAAGAGAAATTACATCTACTTAAGGGGAAGGATTACCTTGTTTCAGGCTTCTCTTGGCAATCTCCCATCTTATTTTGTCACTTTTCAAAATGCCCAAATCAGTTAGAAACATGATTGAAAAGTTGTAGAGGGAATTTTTATGGGAAGAGGGTGGGGAAGAGAGAAGGAAGGGCCATCTAGTAAAGTGGGAGCATGTTTGTAAGGATAAGGGCAAAGCGAGTCTTAATCTGGGAAACCTTCAAAATAGAAATGTCGCTATGTTGGGAAAGTGATTTTGAAGATTCAATGTGAAGAGAGATGCTCTGTGGAGATCCATTATTGCAAGCAAATACGAAACCCACATCAACGGATGGGATGCGAATCATGAGGCTATTATCCGACTGGCTAGTCCTTGGAAGGTAATTTCTGGATTATTTCATATTTTCTATAAGTTTGTGAGATTTTCCATAGAGTCTGGTTCTTCCATTTGTTTTTGGTGGGAATCTACTTTGGCTTCTAGAATCCCAAGAACATTCCAGAATTCGGTTCATAAAGAGTCCTTTGTTTCTGATATCCTTAGCTGGTCTGTATCGGGTCTTACTTGGAGTCTTCCTCTTCTTCGGGATCCTAGGTTGGTTGATTTGGATGAAATGGCTGCGTTATTTCTACTATTAAAAATTGTAATTTTAGATGATGTAGTTATTGATTCTAGGGTGTGGAGTTTGGAGCCTAGCGGGTGTTTCACTACAAAATCACCATGGTCACCCTCAGTTCTCCACCTCTCTGCTTTGGAGTGCCAAGGTTCCCCCAAAAGTTAAAGCCTTTGTTTGGACTTCTCTCTTGTATCGAATTAACACTGCAGATATGTTGCAAAGGAGGAGGCCATATATGGCTCTGTACCCCCAGGTATGCCCTATGTGTTTAAATTTTGGAGAATCAGTGGACTACCTGTTTGTGGGTTGTAAGGTGGCTAATCAGATCTAGGATTTCCTTATTCGTATGGTTGGGGTTGATTAGGTGAGGACTAATTCAGTTAAGGATATGCTTGATCAGTGGTGTTTTCCATCCCTTGGTAAAAAGGGGCAGTTGCTGTACAAAGGAGTGTATTCTGTGGGGAATTAGGGGGGAGAGAAACAGGAGAGTTTTTGAGGACAAGTGTAGAAGCCTTGAATCACTTATAGACTCAATTTTGAGTTTGGCATCTTTATGGGCTAGCATCCTTCGGGATTTCAAAAATATTTCTTGGATGGACATTCCAAGATGTTGGGAAACATTGGTTTTTTTATAGTCGGGCCAGCTCAAGGTTGATTTCTTGGGAGTTGGGTTATTTGTGCAGATTTTGTGACTTATGTACTTGTTCTTTTTTCTGTTTTCTGGTTGACCTTCCCTAGGGAACCTTTTTTTGGTTTTGCTTCGTCATTGTTTTTTCTCTTGTACTTCTGTTTTTTGCAATAAAGCTTATCGTTATTGATCAAAAAACAAATAGAGTGCAGAAGAAAAAAGGTACAAAGGGATTCAGCTATAGGCCTCACTATAAGAAGATGAAGGAAAAGCGACATGTAGATACAAGCTACGATAAAAAACCATGAGATAGCTCCTCCATAATCATATCTGCGTTAGGTATGGCGGTAATAATCAATGATGCTCTATGGGCTCTATCTTTAGCCAGTCTATCCGCCTCTCCGTTTGCCGATCTAGGCACATGTACAAACGAGATGTTCATACCATCCGCCAAAAAACCAGCAAACGTATGAGATGGTTCCATCTCCACGAGTATGATGTGTGCTCCCTCATCTAAGTAATGTTCACTGATGAGTTCCCTTCTACTATAAGATCCTTATACCTCCTAGCACGTGCTTCTCTCAGACCCATCACTGCAACATGAGTCCCAACTCTAATGGTGTTTCCTACCCCCAAGGAAACGTGTACAATGGTACCCTGATAGTCTCTGAATACTCCACCAATCCCCGATAATCCTAGGTTCCCCAAAGAAGCCCCATCCCCCATCTCAGGAGGACGCTAGCTTACCCGATGATTCTTTGGAGAATGAAGCCATACAATCGTCCTCCAGTCCTTGACTATATTTGAAAGGGAACTGAGTTCTGCATACGTGCTCACCCATGATGCGGTCGTGGTCCTAACACGATCAAATAAATTCTGGACCTAAGACTTCTCTTGGAAGATCCTCCTGTTCTTCTCTAGCCAAATGTATGACCATGTATACCACGACTCTGTACAATACTTTCCCCCATTGGCCCATCCCTGGGATTTCTCATTTGACGTTCATTACAAGTTTGGTTTTTCTCTTGAATTGTGTAATCTGATTAAAAAGTGCCTTGGTAATTGTTGGTACACTTTGATTACTCCTTGGGTTCTTCATGGTTTTTTTACATCATGAAGAACCAATGTTGAGTTTATATTTGGTTTCTCTCATTTTTATGGTGAGGTATCTATTATGATTGCTGATGCCCTTGCATTGCTTGATGGTTTGAATTTTGCTAACATCTTGGATATGGTAATTGTAGAAGTAGAATCGGATTCTCAATCTTTGGTGGAGATTTTGAAGGGTATGTTTTCTTGTCTATGGGTTCTTCATTCATAGATTAAAAAGATTAAGAGTTTTCAGCCATTAAGTCTAAATTATGTGTATGCAGAAGCTAACTCAGCTACAAACTCTCTTGCTTCTTTGGCATGCATTCAGGGTCGGAATATTGCTTATCATGCAAAAGCTGATTTACCTCTTCAATGTAGTATGGCCATTCGACTGGATAAGGCTAGCTTGTTTAGTCTTAGGGGTGTTCAAAAGTGAGTGTGTATTAAGATCCTTAGTTTATAAAAGGGTCTTCGTCTCATGCATTGTGTCCTGCAAAATGTTTGTTTCTAACGTTTGCATAAGGGATAAGGTTCACATCCCCCCCACCCCCACCCCCACCCCTTGTAGTTCTTTTGTTTTGACTTTAATATACAGGTCGGGGTCACTGCCTCAACCCCTCTCCCTCCGATGGAGTGCTCCTAGTTCTATGGCCTAGGGGATTTTCTTTAGGAAAAAAAGTGCATTTTGTTATTGTGTTATGTCTCTTAAAAATGCATTTTATTATTGTGTTACGTCTTTATGTCTCTTCAGATATTGATCTATTCCTAATTAAGGCATTTTTTTTATAACGTGATCAGTAAATCAGTTTACTTGGGGTATTAAAAACAGTCACCAAACCTTTTAAGTTGTAAACATTCATAGGCTTTTTTTTTGCTGTCTTTAAAAGATTTGATGTGCCCTCTTTTGTCTCGGTAGATATATAACATGAACTTAATTATTTCATAAATGAACTTCAATGTTTTGTGGCTTACTTATCAATATACATAACATATATTTTAATCTGAGCTAAACATCCTCAAATATCCTCTGAATTGCCTGATTGGCCAATGTTAATATTATGATCCAGGGGAAGATGTGATACTACTTGTTGAATCAGGGCTAGATGAACCAGGAGCTTCACAGAGATCACAGAGCATTATTACTTCAGCCAAACCAGAGATTTTTGCACATAATGAAGTTCAAATCCGTACGAATGAACACAAAAGAGCTGTAGCTGGTAGAGTTCATGGATGGGAAATTTTAAAAAGCATTATATATGGTGGTTTAATTGAATCGATTACAAGTTTAGGTGTTGTTTCATCTGCTGGTGGTGGTAATGCTACATCATGTGAGTGTCTCAAACAATTTGCGGCATTAAATCAGAATTAGAACATGTTCGTTTATATACGAAATGCAATGCATTCCTGATTTTGATCAAAATAATCTTGTTGCATATGAATAGGCAATACATATGAAGTATAAACAAAACTCAATATCTTATATTGCCTAATAAGCATAAGCACTGGTGAAGTATATCTCCATTAAACAGTTTAATTCCTAGTTACTTGATGTGTTGAATCTAATTTCGTTCAAAAAAAAATCTTGTTGCATATGAATATTTTGCCTAATAAGCATAAGCACTGGTTAAGTTAATGCCCATTAAATAGTATAATTCCTAGTTATGTTGAATCTTAGATGTAGTTGGCAAGTTTGCCTCAATGAAAGTCTTGTACCGGTAATGTGCCTAAAGCACTAAGGTTCAAAAGCTGGAAACTTTTTATGAATATATGCTGAAAGTCCGTAGATCTCAAGTTAATGTGGTAGGAAGGTAAATGTAACGTACAACCACTTTCATATACTTACAACCACTTTCATATATTTTAGGCTGTGTAACTAAATGAAACAAGCATGCACATCAATAGAAGCTCATCTTCCTTGAACTTGCTACTAATTTGATATATCATTTGGCACAAATGTACTCTTCATAACATGGATTATGTTCTGAAATTCTTACATTTAATTTGACTTTCTTGAAAAACTACTAATTCTAAAGTTTGGTTGGAGAGTTTGTTCACAGGGTACACTTACATCATAGTAATATATGGTCTCTTCACCCCAGATTCTCATCAGATATAGCTTCCAAATTCTTGTGTCCCATCATTCCTTGTGTGCATGATTCATTTTCAGTCTACTTACGAACATTTTGATCATCAGTTCCTGTTGTTTGCTTCTTCGTTTTCTCATAATGAAGGAATATAGCTTTCCTGGGTTTATATTGTTTTTCAACTAATATTTGTTAGGTTATTCTGTAATACTTTACAAATTTCTTAGATTTCTTGTATTATGGTTTTGCAGTGAATATTGTTGCTTTAGGACTTGCAAATCTCATCAGCGGACTTTTTGTTATTGGTCACAATGTGAGTAATTTTTCATGTCAACATTATATACTTACAATAATTAGGCTGTGCTCATTGTTACGGAAGTAGTTCAACATAAACATATGCAGTTTTCCAGTTAGGTTAAATCCTCTTCTAGAATTATTTTTGAGGGACACTTTCACCATTCCACAGCCAATCATTTCTTTAAAAGCAAATAATAAGTTGACACACTTGCATGCTTATAGACAGTATTCTGCATACTCTTTTTGTGGGTTCACACGCACCTCTATAGATAGATAGATAGATAGATATTCACCTAGTCTGAACAATAAGAGGCGCCCAAATTTTGGTTATTGTGAATGTTGGGTTTCTTTTTGTGCTTGGGTGTGCAGTAGGCAATTCCCCAATATCAACCCTTTCTTGTGACCCCAGGTGCAAATCAAAGCATTAAACTTATCGTCAATTGAAAACTGATCGCTTTGCCAGCCACCGAAATGGATGATTGATCAAGCAAAGAGGGTTCTTCCTGCTATTTGAGTTATAAGATCTTAAAAGGTGAGGAAATCGGTAAAGGATGGCAGAAAAAAATGAATCAAACACAAAATGAAGTACCTAGTTCAAATTGGATTTGGATAACCAAACAAAGAAACATTTAGTGATTGGCTGTCCAATATTTTGATTAATTGCAATTTACAACTAAGCTGTGGGTCAAACTCAAAGTCATTGAAAGCAAAAAGAACAAGTGCGTTGAAGAAATTGCTGAGATTTACAGCCTTGTATTTCTTTTGTGCAAGACTCTAATCAGCCCTTCCTTTCTCTGTTGTTCTTCCTATGTAGGACTCCTTGATGTCAAGTTTCTTAAAATTCTGCTTAGATTTTTGGTTTTCTATGTCAATTAAATTTCAATCCTTCTCAACTAGGGGTGAAATCGGCGTGGTCAAGGCTGGCACTCT
>JAUPMG010089441.1:0-12609 GCA_031762675.1 Pachysandra terminalis
TGTGAGTGGTTATAAATTAACACATCAGACCCGGAGGACCGTGTCTTTGTGACTGCCTTCGGGGAGATCACTCTGACACTGGAGGATGTAGCGATCCTCAAGCAGCTCCCAGTCATGGCAGAAACCAATGTTGGGAACCTCACACTTTCAGATAGTGAGGTTCAGAATGTGCGGTTGCTAAAGGAGGCGGTGAAGGCGTCACTTCAGAAATCAAAGTTATAGGGAAAGAGTGCAGGCTTGAGTTCGAAGCACTCTCTCAACGGGTGGCTTCTCTACTTTTGGTTTGAAGATGAGTCCTAGAACCAGAACAGTGCCTCCGTTAAGCGCTACTGGGGACCTGGTGTGTACAGCTTTGTTCATTTAGAAGCTTTCATCTCTTTTTGGCTAGTGCGGTTTATCTTTGAGGGGTACCCAGTGGAGAATGAATGGGTATTCCCTCTGGCCGTGAAGATTTCCAAGGGAATTCGGATCCCTCTGGCACCACTTTTCCTGGGAACACAATACGAGCACCTGGAGCTACTGTGTGAGGACATGACAAGGAGCCAGCTAGAGGGACTGGTGGAGACCTCGGTTGATGCCAATTTCCTCCAATTATTTCTTTGGGAAAGGTACAGCCGGTACAATCCCTTTAGCTTCAAGTCAGTGAATCAGAAGCTGGATGCTCTGGATATGGACCTGGCCCCTCGGCCTCTTGTTTAATCATGACGGTATCCCTCCAAGCAGAGGTTATCCGCGGTGCTGGACGTGGAGACGGAATTCGAGTTTCGGCCGTACCGTCGAGGAGGTCTCTGCCTGCTACAGCCTCTAGGCACCATGCTTGAAGGAGATTACCCAAGGAAGGCTATGGATTGGCAGACACTGAAACATGAGGAGAGATTGTTTCTGGTAATAGTACACTCGGATCACCTTGCCAGCCTAGCCATAGGGTTTGGCAGCGCATTCCCTATGTACAACCCCCATAGGGTATGGAGGTAGTTTGGTATGGATAAGACTGCTCCGGGCCATAACATTGTCAGCGTCAAAACTTCAGAGCTGTCAGTAGCTAGGGCAGGACAGTGCTTCGATCTCACCTATGGATACCAAGGCTTCCCCAAGTCTTGGTCTGTTGAGTCGGAGCCCATAGAAAGAAATGGGAGGGTGTCCCCCTGGTGGTTGGAGTACTGGAAGATCTCTCTGAGAAGACTGGACGAATTCCGTAAGGTATCCCACGGATCGCATAGTCCCTGGTCACCTTCTGATCATTGACATCCGTGAGGAGGGAATTGAAGGAAAAGTGGCAGCTTCAAATGTTGCCCCACAATTTCCTGAGGAAGAAGTTCATGCTCATCTTCTTGGGGAGCAGATGGAAAAAGCAGAAGTCCCAGTGACCTTTCCTGAGAGGCAAGAGGAGGGAAGAAATGAAGATGAACTTACCCTTGGGGAACTCCTCATTCAAAGGAGGAGGAGGAGTGCTAGAGCTCCCCATCCCCCAAGGGTTTTCGCGACTTCCTTGCCTCTGAAGGAGCCGAGCATTCCGAAGGAAGTGCTTCCTTCGAAGGAGGTTCACCCTACAAGGGTGAAAACTACAGCTGCTCTCACTTTGAAGGTAATATAAGTGTTGTAATTTCTGTCTTTCTTTCCTTCATTTATACTTCTGATATTGGCCCGTGCTGATATTTCTCTGTGTATTCAACAGGTAAAAGCTAGTAGAAATCTCGAAGGCCTTAAAGTAAGTGGCACTTCAATGGAGCCATCAGATGAGCAACCTCCGTGGGGAGCAGTCCAGGAGGCGCGTACCTGTAGGATGCCTCCTTCTCTCCCTAGAGAAGGTGTCCCTACTGGATATACCAGTAAAATGCCTCCTCCGTTCGTTGAGGGTTCTTCCTCTGGTAAGCTAAGCTTCCTTCTGTATAGAGTAATATCTTACTATAGTGTTTCAAACTAATTGTTTTGTTCGGTTCTCCTGTAATTACTCCGGTAACAAAGGGAAAGACTTAAGAGTCTGGAGTTGTTCCTCCTGCCTCATGATCAAAGGATCATTGTGAGGCTCCCATGGGAGGGCGGCAAGGAGAGACTTTGAGTGTTGTGAAGGACCCTCCTACTACAATCCCCATTGTGGTAGGGGTTCCGGCTGCAACTGTTATCACTTCTATCAATGCCACCACCAGGAGGGAAGAAAGGCAAGAAGCCCAAAGGGAAGCTGCAGAGGTCTTTGAGGTTGTCCCCGTGGTCACTGTTTTCCCTGTTTCTGATGTAAGTATTCTATACTTTCATTTCTTTAAAATTTTGCTCTGTGATTGCCGTCTGAGCGAAATTTGTTCATCTCCTCTGCAGGATAAGGATGAAATAACCTCTCCTATTCTTTCAAATATTATAGAAGGAATATGGAGTGCCGTGGGCGCGGTTTCTCCTGTACAAGTTAAGGCCGAGGTCGTTGCCCCAAATAAAAAGGATGAGGTCCCATTAGCACCTCCATCCATTGCAGAAGCGGTGGAAGTTGTACATAATGACATAGTGCCTCCCGCTGAAGCTCCCATTGAGACTCTTGCTCCACCAATTGTTCCAGCTACTGACCTTGCAAGGCCAAGTATTGAAGAAGTATCTGAAGCCGTTCCTTCGAAGGAACAAGAGAAGGCAGCAGTAGAGTCTTCCCTCCCCACAGTGCTTTCCCAAGCACTTGTGAGGATTTCAGAAGGAGAACCCCGGACTTTAACTCCTATAGTGGGACTGAAGCGCAATAGAGGGAGTTTTGTTGTCCCAGGTATTCAAAAGAGGAGAGAGTTGTCCCCTGATCCAGTGGATGATCCTGAAGACAGTGAGCGAAAATACTGGATGAGTCTGATCAGAGCGACGTACAGGGAGATCCTTTCTAAGACAGCCTGGCCAGATCCTAAGTTCAAGATGTTTGGATACAGAGAACTGTGCAGGCTGCTGGAGATTATGAGTCGGAGGACCCTGCACAGCATCACTATGGAGGATCTGGCAGTCTGGGGAAAGACTGTGGATAGTCTAAAAGATATGAAATTTGAACTGGAGTGGCTGGAAAATTGGTTGGAGCATCTAAAGACCAAAGTCCAGAAGTGCAGCAAAGTGAAGGAGTTGGAGACCTTGGCTGCAACCCAGTCAGCTGAAGTGGAGAAACGACAATGCGCTTTTAAGAGGTGCAAGTCGGATTTGAAGGGATATGATGAGAGCATTGTTGAGTTGGAATCCTTGCTAAAAAAGGTTGTTGAAGAGCGTGCTCAGACTCTCAAAGATATGGAAGATTTTGCTCGTGTGGTGGCCCAGGAACAATCCAAGCTCATGGAAGCACAAGTGAAGTTGATGAAGGTCACTTTTCGTATTCTCGGAGCCTCCACACTTGGGCTTCTTGAAGGCGCTTTTGACGGTGTTACAAAATCTCATCTGACTGGAGCACCTTGATTTCATTCTTTCCCATTTTGTAATCCTTTAGAATAATGAAGAGATTCTTTTATTCTTTCTGTAATGTACGTTGCTTGTATAGTATTCCTTTGTAATAGAATTCTTTGTAAACGTACACTTCATATATTTAATAAAAATATTTCTTCAGCCACTTCTCATTTACAATTTCTTCATTCACATTTTCTTCTAAAGGTATGATTTTGTAGTATCTGGAGGTTTGAGCATAAATTACTTCAAATGGCCCTTCCCACTTAGGAGCGAACTTAGGCTTAATAGAATTGTTGCATGCATACCATGTAGCTCGTAGGACTAAGTCACCAACTTAAAAACTTCTTGGTTTGACCAATTTGTTGTAGGCTTGGGGATGATCTGATGAAAGTGCAAGTTTCTTTCCAACGTTCTTCACATCTGCTCATCAAGATTATCTAACTCTTGAGTACGTAGGAGAGCAAAATCCCCAAAGTCCCAGTCTACTCCGCTCGCATGCAATATCCTTACTGAGTAAACTTGAAGCTCAACCGGAAGGAGGGCTTCTGCTCCAAATACTAGGGAGAAAGGAGTGGCACTAGTAGCCCTGTGCTTGCTTATCCTGTAAGCCCATAAAGCTTGAGGTAGAGATTCATTCCATTTGGTAGGTTGATCATACACCATCTTGCTCAGGATCCTGATCAAGGTTTTGTTGGTGGCTTCAGCTTGACCATTCTCTTGAGGGTAGTAAGGAGTAGCCTTGTTGTGCAAGATCCGGTAGTGCACAGTTATCTCTCTGACTGGCCTGTTGAGGAAGGAAGTTTCATTGTCTGTGATGATCCTTTGAGGTGGACCAAAACGGAGGACAATGTTATCCCGGATGAACTAAGCTACTGAAGCTCCATTGGCTTTTCTCAGAGAGACGGCTTCTACCCATTTTGTGAAGTACTCCGTGGCCACCAAGATCCAAGAATGCCCACGCCGACTCCTAGGATTAATGGGTCCAATAAAATCTAGGCCCCAAGTGTGAAATGGCCATGGAGTAATGATTGACCGCATTTCCTGAGAAAGTTTACGGTGGATGCTATCTTGAATCTGGCACTTCATGCACTTCTTCACAAAATCTGTTGCATCCGCTTCCATGGTAGGCCAGTAGTAGGTTATGTCCTAATGCTTCTTGTATAACTTCTTATTTCCTTGATGTGGTCCGGATGTCCCATCATGGACCTCTCGAAGGACAATGAATATCTCTTGAGTACCCACGCAGCGTAGGGGGTGTCATTGAAGCTCCTTCGAAACAATTCTCCTTGCTCCATGTAAAAGTGAGGAATTTTACGTTTGAGATGAAGAGCTTCAAATCTATCTGAAGGTGAGATTCCATCTTGAAGGAATTTGACATATGGTTCCCACCAGTCTGTAAACTCATAGACAGGGAAAGCTTCAGCAACATCAGGTGGCTCTTGGCACTTGGTGCAGGAGAGTTGTAGCCTGGCAGCTTCAAATGCCATGGAAGGCCAGTATACCCCTGATCTCTTAAGTTGTCGGTATAAAGCAATGGAATTAGGGAGCCCACAAGTATCATCATGCATGATTTGCATCTTTTCTTTGGCTTCCTCCGACCCAATGCATCTGAAGAGAGCTCCATTAACTCTTTATAGTAGAGAGCCTTACCCTGCCTGGTAAAGTTCACCAGAATCTTTAAAAGAGTAATAGGAGTTCGTTGAGGAAGGTTCTCCAGATTGCAAACAATCCGATACCTCCAATCTCCCTCTAGGATAGGTTCTTCGTCTTCCTGCAGGAGTTGGGTGGATGGAGTAGTCCTTCGAATAACCTCCAAAGTGGTTGCATCAAATTCAAATTGGAGTCTGCTTCCCAAGTTGGCGAAGGCATCAGCATCCTTGTTCTTGTTCCTCATTGTGTGAGTCAAGGAATAGCTTGTGAACCTTCGAAGGAGATCCTGTATGGCTATCCTATAAGGAACTAAGTCAGGTTCCTTGACTACAAATTGTTCATTGACTTGGGAGACAACCAAGAAAGAGTCTCCTGAGATTTGAATGTTCTACACATTTAGCTGACGTGAAAGGGATAGCCAATCAGCAGAGCTTTATACTCCGCTCTGTTATTGGTGCATGGAAAATCCAATTTAAAGGAGAAGGAAAATTACTCTCCAATGGGGGCTATTAGTTCAATCCCTGCTCTACATCCTTGAGAATTGGATGACCCATCAAACTTCATCTGTCATTTCTCTTCGGAAACCACAGATACTTCATGCATGACGTCATCTTCTTCTTCATGAGTGGAAAAGGCAACTAGTAGGTCAGCAACGGCTTGTCCTTTGATAGCCCTCGGAGTCTCGCACACAATCTCAAATTGGGCTAGTTGAAGTAGCCATTTGATGTGTCTTCCATAGAAAATAGGCTACGAGAGAAGATACTTAACAGGGTCGCTCCTAGTCATAAGATGAATTGTATGTGCATGTAGATAATGCTTTAGCTTGTTCACCATGTGTACTAGGGCAAGAAAAGATTTGTCTATCCTGAAGTATTTGATTTCAGCCCCTGCAGAAGTCTGCCGATGTAATAGACAAGTCTTTCAAAGCCTTGCTTGTCTTCCTGAGCAAGCAGATCTCATATAGCTCGATCGGTGATGGCGATGTACAACCGGAGAGGTTTCCCTCGAATTGGAGCCATCATGGTATGAGGATGGGCAAGCACTCGTTTGACAGCCTCGAATGCTTGTTGTTGTTCCTCCTTCCAGTCAAAAGAATCACTTTTCTTTAGGAGTGGCATGAGGGGAATCAAGTGGGTGGAAAGTCCAGGTACGAACCTCCGGATATAAGACACCCGCCCAAGGAATGATTTCAGCTCCTTCTAAGTCCTGGGAGGAGCCAAGTCAATGACAGCTCTGGCCTTCGTGGGGTCCAAGTCTATCTCATGCCTTTGGACTATAAACCCAAGGAACTTCCTAGAGGAACCCCCGAAGGCACACTTCGTGGGATTCATCTTGAGTTTATACATTCGGCATCTCTGAAATACTCTCTCCAAAATGGAAAGGTGATCTCCCTTCTTGGCTGACTTTTAGACCAGATCATCCACGTAATCCTCAACTTCTCCATGCATCATGTCATGGAATATAGCAGTCATGGCCCTTTGGTATGCTGCTCCAGCATTTTTAAGACCAAAAGGCATGACTGTATAGTAGAAGTTTCCCAAAGGAGTTCCGAAAGCGGTCTTTTCAGCGTCCCTTGGGTCCATCAAGATCTGGTTGTACCCCGAGAATCCATCCATGAAGGAAAACATCTCATTCCCTGCTGCAGCATCAATCAGTATATCCATCTTAGGCAAAGGGAAATCGTCCTTTGGGCTACGTCTCTCTCAACCTCCGTGTAGGTTCATTCAGATTCCCTACTACCTTCCATGTCATTGATGACAAAGCAGCGTTTCACGCGTTGTTAGGCAAACCATTGATACCTACACGGAGGTTTTGACACCCAATGTTTGCTGCCACTGGGTGTCAAAACCTAGAATCCGGATCTGGCTAGGGATGATGCATTTGCTAGAAACACCAATCGCCTCCAAGATCTTTAGAGGGATAAGGTTGACTACAGAGCTGCCATCCACAAGCGCCCTTCGTACCTCCACACCCTGTAAGGTGGCATTCACATACAAGGGTTTATTATGGTCCTCCGAAGGCGCCATCATGTCTTCCTCCGAGAAGGTTATGGCATGCTTGCTGAGTAGTGGAGAGTGGTGCGTGGAAGCTTCCTAGCAGTTGAAGCACTGGAAATGGTACTTCTTCATAATTCGCAGCAGCGCCTGAGTAGCCTCTGCCTGCATCTCTGAGGTGAACTGCATATCCTCAAAGAACATTTGGAACTTGGTGGTACCACGCGTAGCCTCACTGAATTGGGAGTCTGATCTCTGCCGATTTGTGAAGATGGACATCATGCGCACGACCTCTCTTCATTTTCCTATGTGTTAGGGAAGAGGATCAGTATGAACCTTTGCATCCGGCAGTTGAATATCTCCGGCAGCCAGTCTAGCATGAAAGAGCTTCTTCAGAGCCCAGCAGTCGAAGGTGAAGTGACGGGCATGGCGGTGGAACTTGCAATACTGCGGGGAACGTGGTCAGCTTCTGAAGGTTCCTTTTCAATGGGTGGCAGTAGGACGCAATCATCTTTGATCCATTCCCACAGCAGGGCATCCAACTGGACAAGAGAACAGGTTACTTCCGGAGGAGGCATACTTCTCTCCCGGTTGTTGTTGCTGGTGCTAGGCCTGCCTTTCCTCTTAGGAACTGGCTCTTCCTCCTTGTCTGTAATAACATCCAAGGCATGCTTCCTCTCTATTCTCTTCTTGGGGTTAGGAATAAAGGCATTCGTCCGCTTGGCGTACTCGTACAACTTCGTGAAACTCTTGATTTCGTGATTCTCTATATGCATGCGGTATAGTGAGATCATGCTGTTGATGCATATCCTAACAAACTTCTCCTCAGAAGTTGCTTCCGTGCAGGTGATCACCAGGTCCCTGAAACGTTTGACGTACTAGACCAGGTCTTCCTCCTGCTTTTGCCTCTCCCGGCTGAGATCGATGATAATGAGCTTCTCTTCAGTGATGAAGAACTTGTCATGGAATAGCGACACCATATCTTCTCATGCATGGACAGAGCCAGGCAATAACCTGTTGCACCAGGTGTAAGCTCGCTTAGAGAGTGATTTGGAGAACTCCCTTAGACGGAGTTCCTTGTTGCCAGCATAAGCTCCCAACGCTTCAATGAATCGACTAACATGTTCTCTAACGTTCCCATTCTGCCCTAAAAACTAGAGAAAGACAGGGGTTTCATAGTCTTTGGGATATGGCAAACTAAGAAGAGCCTCCGGTTACGGAGGACAAAAGTCACTACTAATCCAGTCCGTATCTCTGGACTGAGACTTCTGTATAAGAGCTTGGACATCAACAATGGTGACAAAGCTTGTTTTGGGTGCAGATGGAGATACAGAAATGTGTGGAGAAGGATTTTCTATAGGAGAAGTTTTGATAGGAGGATTTGCTGAAGAGCTGGGAACAGGTTTGCTGGGCAAAGCGTCCAACTAGGCCTGAAGAGAAAAAATGGTTGCACTAAGAGATTTAGCCATCTCTTCAGGGTCTTGAGGAGGAACAGGATCCTGAGGAGGATTTTGTTCTGGTATATCTTACATGGAAGGGATAGTGTTGGAAATGGATGGATCCATGAGGCAAAGATAGGGTGAAAACAACAAGTGTGTTGAAGATGAAAGGAAACGACTACAGACTCCCCAGTGAAGTCGCCAAAAGTGGTGATGACAGATTTGTAACAAACCAAATACATTAGGACATAATGACAACTAATACATAAGAACCAGTTACAACCAGTCTACCAGAGAAAATGTAAGGAAGTCTGTCTCAAGACAGCCTAAACAGTCGCGCAGCCGTTCTGTCAAGAGCGTTCCTTGTCAACTTTGACCTGTGGAGAAGACAAAGAGAAGGGACAGGAAGGAAGGAAATATTGCAGTAACTGAGAAGGAGGTAGAATGCAATCACAAAGCAGTAAAACCTCACAGTTTGAAGATCACTCTCTTTCTCTTTCAGTGTCTTAACTCACCGTGGTTTCAGATTTTCAGTTTTCTGGTGTGGAATTCAGATCCTCTTCAATGGAGGATGGGTTCTGGTATTTTTAGAGTGTTTCCCACTCTCAGTAGGACAAGTGTCACTTGGCTAAGCGTTTAAAGGGAGACCCTCAAGTGCTAAGAAAATCCTGAGTGACACGTGATCCTGAATAATATCTTAGAGGACGCGTGTTCTTCAGCACAACTAAGTTACTTCTAGAGAAAGAGACCAAATCATTTCAAACCTTAAAAACTGCTCTGCGAAAGGTTACTTTGGAACTTGAGCAACACGGATCCGAAGACGCGTGTTACTTTCATACAGATCCCAAGAGTAACGTCACCATTCATGTCATCATTCCAGATAAGACAAAATCCCCTTTAGATAAGTTAGAAAGCAGATATTATAAGTCAGTGAGGTTTTTACCACGTGCTTTCCATTTTAGAATCCGTCTCAATCAACTTTTTTGGGGAAAATTCAATGTATAAGGTACTTTACTGAATTCATATGTTTCAAAGAAGAACTCCCTTTGGCGGCTATCTTCCTTCCAAGGAAATCAAGAACAACTATGTACTCATAGGGTGATCAATGTATTATCAAATTATCCATGTAGAAAACTCGAGAATGAGTGTCTCATCAGGGAATTCGTTTTCATGACCAATTGTCCCTATAAAGATGAGGTTGTTTTGAAATTCCTTAAGGTTTATAGCTATAATAACCAATCCGAGTGCCTTCGACTTGGATGAAATCAGAAGTAAAACATGTGAATTCCTATAAGGTGACGTGAGAGGACGTTCTCAAAATCCGTGGGAAGCTTATCTTCAGGGAATACGTCTGAAGACGGCGTGCCTTTGAGATCTAAAGCCCTTTCCACTAAGGATTTGCTTCTAGAAGTGAAAGTCCCAAGATATGACTCGAAGTCAATTTATAAAATGAATAACAGTGACTTCGAGTCCCAGGTTTGTAATTCGGATGCATAAAAGATTGCATTCGAGGGGGTAAACCCAAGTCTGTGTCATTCGAGGAGGACATAATCCTTAGTCTTTTGGGGGTGACAAGCCATTTGATGAATTGACCATCTCAAGGTGGTTAGCCTGGAATTCGCCTCAGGAGAAAGGAATATTCATCATTCGAATTCGTTTTTGGCAGAAGAGAATATGCCTCCTTCGAATTCACTATCTGGAGGTGGTTAGTCTGTGAGTTTGCCTTTGAATCCACCTTAGCAGGGGAAAATGTACCTGCTTCGTGATCCCTTTAAAACAGAACATAATAAATGGTCTTTCAAAGTATATGAATATGATCCAAAAATGACTTCTGAGTGAGAAGGTTCAGATAGTTCCCTCGGGTGCATTCCCTCGAGGATCTCTCTTTAAGTGGAACACCTCTAAAATGTAAAGGTATGTAATGAAAGTCACTCGAAGTCTGTTCTAGAGGATAAATAGATGTGACTTCGAGACATCATTGAAATCTCAGCTATGTGAGAAGTATATTAGGGGTAGCATGTCTCTAAATATGTCCTTCGAGTAAAATAGAGTCCTTTGAAGGAAGAGGAAACCCTTCTTTCCTTCGAGTGCTGAAAAAGGCTGCGCGCCGAAGGAATGATAGTCCTCGTCCTTTTAAAGGAGTTATGATTTGTTTTGTTTCAAAGTTCAAATCATTGGTACTTCGTTCGCCTCAACTGCAGTTAACTTCGAAGTTAACCAACGCCTTCAGCTTTTGGACACGTAGAGCGATTCAGTGTAATGAACCAATTCTAGGGATACCTTCTCTAAGAAGCTTTACCTTTTTCAGGTGATAAGAGCAGTCAGATATCTCTAACACGTTCAAAAAGTTTCCTTCAAAATCAAATCAGCGTACAACCGTTATGACAGCTGGCACGTGTAAAGCAAAAAGGCGACAGATAATTTCTTTGGCAATAATTCGGTGTATGTGAGAATACTTAAAGTCCCGTACACTCTTTTCAAGATGCTGCCATAAACAGGGGGTTTTATTAAGGGTGGGGATCATCAATATTACATGTCAATGATATTCTTTATTTGAACTTCCCCAATAATCACAAATTTATGTCATTATTATGGGATGCTAAGATACCGATATGTGACATGTGACGGTACCCCTAATAATCACATGTGTATATATGAAATTGAATATATAAACATGCATTACAAGACCTACCTTCACGTCCAACCAAGTGCGCTTTTACTAGTTTACGAGAAAACTCATACTTTTTAATATATTATTCAAAATAAAATTAATATATTTTTATAATTTTTATAAAATCCGGATTCGCAGTCCAATTGCAGAACGTAAACGTCTTCTCATTCACACGGATTGTGACTTGGGTTGCACCAAAATGAGTTGCTTCTTGATATTATAAACCTGAAAAAATAATCCACTTTTTACTACATTCATTAAGCTCAAAATGCATTTCCACATTCCATAATAATTATAATGAAAGTAGCAACAAGCACACAAACTCTGCTACAAAACAAAAAAGGATAAACCATGTCCGAAGCTTTTTATTAAACCATTATTTCCTAAAAGACCCACGCAACTTCTTTCACATTACGACACACTCAAGAGCTGGCTAGCCTCAGAAACTACGCCAACGGCACACACGGACTACACATCACAACGCTGCTGTTGCTGTTGCACCACATGCTGATGCATCTATCCTCCTCTACCTCCTCTGCCTCATCTTCCCAGCAGTGCAGGATCGACTTGGGAGAAGACACTGTGAAGGCCTTACCTTCCGCCGTGAAACAGCGGTACACTACAAACCCCCCACCTGGGATCTCTTGCTTCACTACTGTCTCACACGTATATCCCTCCACGTCATCTTCTACTCCCCACGTGCCACCGCTAGAATATGTCACCGCAATCGAAAACTCGGCCGGTTCAAAGCACCTCAAGATCCTCTTCACTAACTGTTCGAATCGGACCTCACTTGGGTCGAACCCCTTCGCCTCGTAGCTTGCGTAGCTGAATCCATCCTCTGGGGTCACGTGAATCTTCGAGTAAGCTTGACCGACGATCGCATTCATCGAGTACCCACATGGGTCAAAGTCAAAATCACAAATCTGATGCGACGGAATTATATCATTTATTGAGGATAGTTTCGTCATTTCCTTTGCCGAGTAATTCTCCGACTTTTTGTAAAACACGGATGCGCGCTGCTCATCAAGGCCAGTCATGCACATCTCCAATGTAACGATAGCCGTCCGATGGGCATCCGACGATTCAGATGACGGCTTCTGACACGCCGAGTAGATATGCCACTTACGATCAGGAACACACGGATCGCCGAACACATATGCTTTCCCGCCGAAGGACAGATTTCCAAAGAAACCGTTCAGAATGGTGACTTCCTCGTCAAAGCTGCGATGAGGGGTAGGTTGGGCATTTGGAAAAATAAAGCTCCCGCGAGAGTATTTCACAGAGGAGACCGAGAGCGAGAGCGAGTTAGCGAGTTCGAGAATCGGTGGAATCGACAAGAGAAGCTTCGTCGTTCCGCAAGTTTTGAGAATAATCGTTAATGGGAACACGAAGAGGCTTGACTCGGATAGAACGTACGAGTCGAATTCCGAGTTGGAAAGCTGAGCGACGATCGCGCACTGGG
>JAUPMG010089462.1:0-12608 GCA_031762675.1 Pachysandra terminalis
CTTAATTACATACAACATCTTTTTTACAGCTTACAAACCCGACAGCGTGTAAGCTAACCTCCCTCAAGTAATGACTTAATGTGTAGGCAGTTGTTTTTGCCTTTTTTGATGTATTTGGATGCATTTAGGCCTTAATTAGACATGTATAATGTTTGGGACAAAAAAAAACCATGGTTTCCCCACATTTCCCCTCGGTTTCCCCATTTTTCCCCCATGTAGCCGAAATGTCGCTGATATTTCGTCGAAATTTCGCCAATGTCAGCTGGCGACACACCAGGTGACACCGACACCGCGAACCTTGGTGATAAGAGAACCCACTCTCCGCAACCTTCATGTTGATAAATCTTGCCAGAATCTCCACGACAAGAACGAAAAGATGAGGGGAGAGAGGATCCCTTGGTCTCAATCCCTTTCCCCCTTTGAAGAACCCCACAAGACCTCAATTTATATTAAGGGAATATGAAGTGGTAGTCATGCACTGATAAATCCACTCAATGAACTTAAAAGGAAACTTCCAAAGCTTAAGCATATCAATCACACAGTTCCACTTCATAGAATCATAAGCCTTCATAAAATCAATTTTTATGGCACATCTAGGTACACCATGCTGCAAGTGATAATCATGCATGAGCTAATGAACCGGCAAAATTATCACTTATCCTCCTACATGGAATGAAAGCCGATTGATAGTCCCCAACCAAGTGATTCAGCACCCCTTTAAGTCTATTTGTGATCAGCTTAGCAATACACTTGTAGGTTTTATTGCAACAGGATAAAGGCCTATAGTCATCCACCACCGATGCCACCTCCTTCTTGGGGACAAGGGATATGATAGCATGATTAACCTCTTTCAGTATACGGTTTTTAACAAAAAATTCTTTCACGACCTTCACAAAATCAGGCCTAGTAATGTCCCAGTTCTGCTTGAAAAAATAAGAAATGAAACCGTCAGGTCCAGGTGCTTTATCCTCAAGAAGACTAAACAAGGTATCAGTGATTTCCTTTGTAATCACATCAACACATAACTCCAGACTCTGAGCTTCAGATATCTCACTACCAATATCACATAAACCAATAGGTTGATAAGATCTACTATCTTGACCGAGCAAACAATTGTAGAAATAAAGAAACGTATCTTCAATCAGATTTGGATCAGTGATACTTGTACCAAATTCATCTTGAATGAAAGTAATTTTATTTCTAGCTCTGTGCCACAGCAACGACTTGTTGAAAAAAGAGGTGTTATTATCACCTAGAGAAAGTTGAAAAAAGAGGTGTTATTATCACCCAGAGAAAGCCACTGAACTCTAGATTTTTGTCTTGTTTGAGCTTCCAACTTATCAAGCAACTTCTTGTACTTACTACTTGCCTCTTTATCACTTTAAGATGTACCCCCATTAGATTTACCAAGGATATCCTCCTGAACAACACTTGCTCTCTTTTTGCCAATAAAACCTGATTTTCCAAATCTTAATACAGTTTCCTGCTCCACAATTTAAGTTTACACTAAACCTTCTTGAGTTTACTGGTCAAAATGAACTGTTTAGTACAATCTCAAGAAAACCTGGTTTTTTAGCCCATAAATTGAAAATTTTGAAAGGAACCTTACCCTTCACCCCATCCATCATCATAGATGGTGACTAAGGTAGGAGCATGATCAGAAACACCTGGGGCTAAATATTCCACTTCTGAAACATTAAAATTGTTAATCCAAGCATGGTTAACAAGGACCCTGTCAATTCTAGATTTGATGCTCGCATCCCCTGAGTATTTATTGGACCATTTAAAGAAGCAACCCTTAGTTTTTAAATCCAACAAATCATTCCTATTAATGATATCATTAAATTCCTGAGCAACACTAGAATTAAGAGGATCCCCCTTTCATTGATATCATTGCTCCCATATATAAAAGAAACCAGAAAAGTAACCCCAAAACTGATATGATTGACCTATGTATGTGTCACATCCCAAACCTAGAGAGCTCCTTGGGAGACCCAAAAGGTTGGAAAATGCAACTCTCACCCCCAACACAGTGGGAGTGGCCAAGCAATGTAGAACAGGAGCTTAAATTCTCAACATTAGTTCTAATAAATAATTAATAAATATTACAATCTATTTGTCTAATCAATTGAATTTATTCTACAACATCTAACATACAGACTTCTACTCCTTTAGTACCCATCTAGCTGAACTCTCCGATATATCATAGCTATCCAAGACTTGAAAAATAATTAAAAAACATAAGCTGAAAGCTCGAATGATTAAGCCCTTCAAATTAAGGTATTTACTCATAAACACATGTTACGAGAAAATAAATAAAATCATATAATAACTGAGAAATAATGAATAATATGATATATATATATATATATATATATATATAAATACACCACATAATGCAGTTCTCTCCCAAACTGGTTTTGTCTCAATGACTGTAAGTCCACACAACATGGTCAACTATAATAATATGCCTAATTCTATATGATAACATGCAAGTCAAGTGCATCATACACAAGATCAAACACATAAAACATGCACAATAATATGAAATGCAGATGCATGTTGTTTAGCATTCGTATAGTGTATGTCCACACCCGATCTAATCCTAGACTATCCAAGATGTCATCGTGAACTATCCCCCCTACAGGACCATAGATAGGAGATTATTCTACGTGTGCACCGTAGTTTCTGGGGCCTTTGACCCAGTGGGCACAATCTCCACGCCTTATTTTCTATCACAGGAACGTATTCCGAGGCATCACCTATGAACTCTCCCTTGTGAACATTACTACGATACGATATACCAATAAAATTTCACTCAGTCATTTGTCCAACCAGACAAGTATTTGTCCAACAAGACAAGCATTCGCTAACCAGACGAGCATTCACCAACCAAACGAGCATTTGTCCATCAGACAAGCATATTGGTCTATTGGGATAACAAATCCCTCAACCTACAATAATAACAACATAATCGTATACATGATATCCACATAACATTCTCACACATAATCCAAGAGAGATTTTCAGTGTTACCTCAATTAGAACTTATCCAAGCGCCCATACACAAGGATAGTCTGTAAGAGGTTTCATTATGACCTCAAACTAGAAACCATATCTAGTAATTCCTCATCAGGAATCCAAGTGTCAAGTCAAACTCATTGGACTTAATTGAAGTCACAATGCTCTCATGTAGATTAATGCTCATTATTAATGCAATTCACACAACATATTATATCATGCTCACACATCATATTCATCAAGCAAACACATGAGACACTTTGTCATGATCTAAACTATCACATTTCACATATGTAAATATATATCACATTTATGCATTAATAACCATTATAATTATATATATAAGCATATACAGTGAATGTTTACCATTATCATTCATGTATTTGGCTTAAGAACTAGCATAGACATATCAAAGGAAGGTAACCAATAATAGTAGAGACAATGAACTATTAATCACAAGGGTCAAGTTAACATATTTGGAATCGAATACAACACCTCATTATTATGCATTAAGTAGAGGACACAGTTTGACAGGAAACACAATGAAAATCTTATTAAGTCTGATAACGTTGACTTTTCACCTAAACATTTTTAGAGACAAGGATATAAGACTTTCTCTACCAGACTTTTGGAATTTAATAATTATACAACATAACTAGATAACATAAAAATCATGTGCCTTAGATGTGGACTAAAAGTGTCCCTATTCAGAAATCATGGTTTTGGCTAAAATTCAAAAAACAGAAATTTGTTCATGAACAGGAGAGTTGACGTTTTACTCAATTAGAATTAGGGAAAGTATTTTTATTGGATTCAAATGGGGGGTATTTCCTTATTTACATGTAATATCTTAAGTAAATGGAAAGATAAAAATAATGGGGACATTTACAAAAATGATATTCAGGTAAATAAGGTGTTGTTTGAAGAACTGTCCAGGCTTGGGAGGCTGTGCTGTGAACCAGTGGGCACTGATTCACACTCCAGAGGGGTTCAACAACCTATTCGGTATGCCGACAGGTCTTCAGCAAACCAATCAGTGAGCTATAAAACATCATACATAGGCTTCGATAGGGGCTTCGGTTTGCCGAAGGGGCTTCGGTTTGCCGAAGGGTTCAGCAAATTGACCCTAACTACTTGTTCTCAGAGGACTAGTTTGGCATGCCCTTCGGTGTGCCGAAGCTACCCAGAAATCTTGGCGTGCTCTTTGGTATGCCGAGGGGTGTACCGAAGGTACGCAAACCCAGAATTTTGAGTACAAACCATACATACACACATATGGTTAAATTGCACATCATAAAATAGATTTATGTACAAAATCCATTAGTTTATACACACAAAAACAACATCTAACACTTAAGATCATACTTAGATTCATAGTCTAGAACACTTCTAAACCTAAGACTCAATCAAAACATGCTTTATACCTTCTTATATTGAATTAAATTGATTAGGTTTTATATAAAAACATAGGGAAACACACATATATCATTTACAAAGGAATCCACCATGTTAGAACATGGGTTTAGGCTTAAATACACAATAAATTGAAAGGAAACTCACATGAACTGCAGAATCCTTTTGTTGGTTCTTCTTCTTCACTTGATCTTCTAGGCTTCTAGGGTTTAGAGATGCTAGATCTCTTCTCCCAAAGGTTCTCCACGTTATCTTGGGTTTTCCTAGGTTTAGATTTACCTAAAAGTTTTTTTTTTTTTTGTAATAGTAGGTGTTAGAAACAACCTATAGTCCTAGTACAACTAGTATACTTCTATTTTTTACTACTATAGACTCCTATCTTATCTAAAACTCATGTTTTCTAGAACTTATTAATTTCATACGAATTTTCAATGTATTTAAAGTCTAGTTAATGTTTTGGGCCTTAAAGAAACTATTTACGCCCATTAAGCTACTTAATTAATTTAATTAAGGCCCATAGTTAATTACTAAAACCAATTCAATTAAATCGGCCAAATTCCTTTAAATTAAGCCCAATGATAATTAATTAAGCTCAATGCTAATTAATTAAGCCCCAAACAATAGATTATGCTATAATGTGTAATCATACAAAGTTATTGTAACTTAATTAAAAGTCAAATATATAGCAAGTATAAAAGTGTTTAAGCATATAGTTCATATTAGAATCCTATTAAATTACCATTCTACTCTTATTATTAAAAGAATTTCTTTTTTATGATTTTCGAGATCTTAATGTATGTATCATTTGGTCACATTTACTAAGTATAGCAACATTTATTTCTAACTGATTCCACAGAATCCAAATCCTTCCCCCAGTAGACTCAAAGTAACTAAATTGATGAGACCAATTTGGAGCCACAACTTTAGCAATACCAATAGAGTTAACACTTTAGTCTCAACCAAACCCATAATGCAAAGTTTTTTGTTGTTAATAAAAGTCCTTACCTCTCTTTGCTTGCTGGAGTCATTAAGACTCCTCGCATTCCACATGCCTGCTTTGGTCATTTACCAATGTTACGTAGAGAACCCTTGGTCACATTGACTACCACTTTTTGTTTTTGGTAGAACATTGACTACCACACCTTCAGATTTTCCTTTTTCTCCTGCTTTCTAGATTTCTTGGTATCCTTTGGTGTCACTGTATGTAATAACCCTTCATCTTCTTCAAGGTTATCAAATCCATTAGAGCACTTTATAGCAGCTTTCTTAGGAGCAGAAATACTTGCAATCCCCACGACAACAGACTGCCCTTCACAGCTAAGCACGGTAAAACATTGTCAATCTCAGTACACTTACCATCAACAGCACACAATGGCCTAGTAGTCTTAATGATAGAAGAGGTGTCAATAAGAGTATTAACCTCATTCTCCACTTTCTGTGTGTCCTCATGCATCATTACTTCATTTGATATCAATCCATGAGTACCCAGCACTTCCTGAACACCTTGAATAACCACAGGAACAGATTCAGTCACTGTTTCTACCCTGCCCACCAGGTTACCTGTTGCCCCAAAACCAGACACAATCTTATTAGATTTCTCACAAACAGGTGTCATGCATGACATCTGATCCATTCCCATTTCACCAATATCATTCATATCATCAGACAAATTACTTCTCACCCCAAAACCTTCAAGTTCAGAAATGTTAAATATTTTACCTGTAGGCCTCCAAACTTTCCTAATCTTGGGAACAATTGGACATGAGGCAATTGAGTGACCAAAACACATGCAAGACTCACATTTTGCTGGCTTCCATGCATACTCTACCTTGATCTCAATGAGATTGATAGGCTCCTCAGCCTTAGGTATATTCAATTTAATGAGGTTTGGAAGGCTAGAGGAGACATCAATTTCAACAGATACACGTAGGGTTTTAAGTCTCGGGATCTTGGATCGGATTAGTCCCAGCCGATCCCAATCCGGATCGGCATTACCAACTGATTGGATCATTGGTTTTACAAATTAAAAAAAAAAAAAAAAAAAAACTTCAGATCGGTTCGATCATGTCACTGGATTGGTATCTATTGGATCGGTCTGATTCAAAGCCACTTGATACAATAGTTGTATTGTGGCTTAGGATCGAACTGGTCCTAGCCAATCTAGACCGATTCGGTCCGATCCTAGAAACCATGCATACACGAGCAAAATCCAATCTCAATCCCTGTTCAGTAGTTGTATCCAAGAACAAGGGATTTCCAATCCTACTTGCCACATAACCGAAACCTGAACAGTCCATGCCAATGGGACATTGTAAAACTTAGTCCAAATAGGTATCTTCAATAGCTCCCCTTTTTCAAATCTCATACCCCAGACACCATTCTTTCAAAACAAGCACACGTCCTGATATATAACAATGGACAGCCTCAACCACAAACTCCTTGACTGTGGCATTAAAGATTTTGAATATGTAAAATCCATTTGACAACCTTGTCACAGAGACACGATTCCCTTTCCCCCATAGCCTAAGCACAAAACGTTTCACCAATGAATTTGGCAGCCTTTTTTTTTATAAAAAATAGCCTACACATACGAACAACCAAAAGACTTATAACAGTCAAATAATTCTTGGACTCTGTTTACCTTGATGAATATATACACATACGAACAACCAAAAGAAGTTGATCGATTTAGTCAAATTCTAATCTTAAAATGGTATCAGAGCTACAATTAAACTAGCATTTTTTTTCCTCCTGCTAAATGGATTCCAAAGCTGCTGCATCTTCATCTTCTTCGTCTCATATGAATAATCTTTCTTCACTGATTGGAAGTATCCAACACTGCGTATCCATCAAACTGGATCGTGGTAATTATCTCTTGTAGAAACCTCAATTTCTATTGATTCTACGCGCACATGATCTTGAAGGTTTCATTGATGGCAATACACCATGCCCATCACGAGTACTACAACATCAATATGACACGTTCACCACGGATCTTAATCCATCTTTTCTAGCCTGGCAATGACAAGATCAACTCATTTTGAATTGGCTTGTCTCATCCTTGACGGAAAGAGTCTTAGCTCACGTCGTAGGGCTTTCAACATCTCAAGAAGCATGGACAGCTCTAGAAAAAATGTTTGCTTCCCATTCTCGAGCACGAGTTGAAGCTTCAACTGCAGTCTCTTAAGAAAGGAAGTTTTTTAATGACAGATTTTCTTGAACGGGCAAAGACCTTGGCTGATTCCCTTGTAGCGGTTGCTCAACCAGTTATGGAGTCTAACCTCGTTCTCTATATTTTGGGAGGTCTAGGACCCCAATATGAAGCTTTTATCACGTCCATATCCACAAGGACGAAGACAACTGATATAAACAAACTCTATGATCTTCTCCTCACACAAGAGATGCGGTTAGAACCTACCTCTCTTAATGAGATAGCAGATGGTCCTTTTCCATCTGCCAATGTTGCTAGTTGACAAGATAATGGATCATTTCAATGATCCAATCGTCCAAGGCATCCTTTCTCTCAAAATCAAGGGGCCCTTAGAGAGGACGTGGTAGATCAAATTAACCATGAAATGGTGATCATACATCCTCATCTCATCATCAAAATACCTTTTGTCAGGTGTGAAATCGACCAGGACATACAACATTACAATGCTACCACCGGTATGACCACTCCTATCAGGGTGACTTCTACATCACTTGAAGCTCTCCTTGCTACACAGAACTCATTGACTGATCAACAATGGTATCCAGATTTTGGAGCCACGAATCATCTAACTACTTATCTATCCATTGGATCTAAGCACCATGGGGATGATCAAATACGTGTCGGTAATGGAGCAAGTTTGAAGATATAACATATTGGTTCAGCTATTCTTCATACTCCAACCTTTTTTTCTCTTAAAAAATGTGTTACATGTGTCTGGTATTGCAAAAAAATTATTATCTGTCCATCAGTTTGCAATAGACAATGATGTCATTTTTGAGTTTCACCCTCATTTTTGTGTTGTTAAGGATCGTCAAACGGGGAGGATACTATACCAAGGATAGCATTAGGAGGGTCTCTACCAGCTCCCTACTCTTGACAAGTCACAAAATAAAGAACCGGGATTATTAGCATTTGTTGGAGAACGAGTTACTTTTGCTATCTGGCATCATCGGTTTGGGCATCCAACTAACAAGACTGTGTAGAAAAATAAAACCACTACTATCTATTCGGCATGTCAGCTAGGGAAAAGTCATCGTCTACCATTCACCTCTTCAAGCTCAAAGTCATCTCAACCTTTGGATTTAATATTTTCAGATGTATGGGGTCCTGCCCCTATTTCTTCTTTAAATGGATTTAAATATTATATTCATTTCATTGATGATTTTAGCAAATTCACTTTGATCTTTCCTCTTGCACATAAATCAGATACAATGGATGTATTTCTGCGTTTTAGGGCTAATGTTGAAAATACCTTTGGAAGAACAATTAAGGCCTTACAAACTGACTGGGGAGGTGAATACCAAAAGATCGTTCCTTTTCTCAATCAACATGGAATAACACATTGTGTTTCGTGCCCTCACACCCATTAAAAAATGGGTCGACTGAACCTAAACACACACATAATGGAAACTGGTTTCACATTACTGGCACATGCATCGGTACCACTTGTGTACTGGGATGAAGCTTTTCTTACAACAATTCAATTAATCAATTACCGTCATCAATAATTGATAATCAATGTCCATGTGATTGACTACATTATAGTAAATCCATTACTCCCTGCTAAGAGTTTTTGGCTGCGCCTGTTATCCCTATTTGAGACTTACAATCGGAATAAAATGCAGTTCAAATCGGCTAAGTGTGTATTTTTGGGTTACAGCCAATCACATCGTGGATATAAATGCCTTTGCATTCCTTCATAACTCATCTATGTTTATCTTCATGTTATATTTGACGAAGCGGATTTTCCTTTTGTTGGTCTCACAAATCAACAAGTCAATCAATTCCTATTGCCACTTGGATTAATATCCCACCAATGTTCAAAGGGAATGGACGTCCATGGAGAGGCAACGGTCAACGGATGAGGTGGCAATCCCAATTTGTACGACTGCGGAAAATCAACTAGTCGTCCAAATCTGGGAGTTCAAAGAAAAGATTTCTCAACGGATGAGGTGGAATGTTGTAGTCGTCCAAATCAGGGAGATGAACAATAATATTTTTCAATAGATGAGGTGACATGCTCTAGTCGTTCAAATATGGGATTTTTCAAAGAAAATATTTTTCAATGGATGAGGTGGCATGCTCTAGTCGTCCAAATCAAGGAGATGAAAGAGAATATTTTTCAAATTTGGGGTCCCACTTGCCATGCACGATCTACTCAAAATTTAGTTCCTGATCCATCAGATCCAATTATTGCAACCTCCAAGGAGTTACCTCTTAGTAATTCTTATCCGAATCCAACTCCTACAAATCTGCAATCAAAGTTCAACGCACCTTCTTCCCCAAGGAACGTATCTGGTTTTAATCCTCATCCTGCCACATCATCACCCTAACCCAATTCAAATGTGTTAAGAGTCCCACTTAGACTCCTCACGTTCACATATCTTATCTCCCTCCAATTTAGGATTATCCCAACTTCTACCAACCAATCCACAACAACATAAACCCAATTCTAATACCTTGATTTTAGGCCACAACCATCCAACGACCTCACCTAACCCTGGATCGTTTCCCACATTGCCACATCATCGAGAAAATACCTTGATTTTAGGCCTCAACAATCCAACGACTTCACCTAACTCTGGCTCGTTTCCAACATTCCCACATCATCCAGAAATGGTCGACACAACTATTGCTCCTCAAATCAATCTTGTTGTAGATCTGGGATCTACTTTTGGTGATAAAAAAAATTCAAGTACTTCCACCTATTCAATGATCACACGCACAAGAGATGGGACACGTCGACCAAGAGCTCTTTACTCCAGACGACATCCACTTGCTCTCACTTCATCTCTCTCTTCTGATGAAGAAACAACCTGCTACACTCAAGCCTCAAAGGTCCTTCAGTGAAGATCGACTATAGTTGATGAATACAATGCCTTGATCAAGAACGGGACATGGACTTTGGTTTTACCAACACCATCAATGAATATTGTTGGTTGTAAGTGGGTGTACAAACTCAAAAGACGAGCAGATGGTACTATCGATTGGCATAAAGCTTGCCTAGTTGCCAAAGGTTTTACGCAACAAGCCGAGATTGGCTAACTGACACATTCGGCCCAGTTGTCAAATCAACAACCATGCGGTTAGTTCTTTCTATAGTCATCTCTAATGGATGGTCGATGCTTCAACTTGTTGTTAGCAATGTCTTCTTACATGGCATTCTTTGCGAAGATGTCTTCATGAAGCAACCCCCAGGCTTTGTCAATTCTTGAGTTCTAGAAAATGTGTGTAAGTTAAACAAAGCTCTCTATGGCTAAAAATAGGCTCCTCGGGCTTGGTACTATCGTCTCAATACTTTCCTGTTTGAGTTTGGATGTGTGATCTCTAAAACAGATGCTTCACTCTTCATCTTCCGGAAAGGGAAGACGACTTTGTATCTTCTGGTCTACGTTTATGACATCATCCTTATAGGAAATGATAATGCCGTGATCATTACTCTTCTCCAAGCACTAAGCAAGGAATTTGCAATGAACGATCTAGGTAAACTTCAATAATTTCTTGGTGTTGAAGTTCAATATGTTCCACAATGAGCAATCCTATGCCAAACAAAGTACATTGCAGATCTTCTCAAAACATCTGATATGGATGGAGCCAAGCCAGGCACCACACCCATTGCAACTGGGTCAACACTATTGAAATACACTAGAAAGCATATGTTTGATCCTACCAAATACCGCAACACAGTGGGTGCCCTGCGGTATTTGTCATTCACTCGGCGTGATATTTCATTTGTTGTTAATAAAGTATGCCAGCTTATGCATCAACCTACTGAGGATTATTGGACCGCACTCAAACAAATTCTCCGTTACTTAAAGCATACTATCAACTTTGGTATTCTATTTCATAGATCTTCCTCATTACGCTTATGGGCATTTTGAGATGCAGATTGGGCTGGTTGCCCGGATGATAGACGGTCAACAAGTGGCTACAATGTTTTTCTGGGTCCAAATCTCATCTTTGGAACTCAAGGAAACAATCTATAGTGGCACAATCAAGCACTGAATTAGAATACAAGGGATTAGCCAATGCGGCTGCCGAACTGACATGCTTCAGTCATTAATGGGTGAACTTGATCTCTTTAAAAGCCATCCTCCAATTCTATGTTGTGATAATCTAGGTGTCACTTATCTCACCTCTAACCCTATCTTTCACGTTCGAACGAAGCATGTAGAAGTTGATTTTCATTTTGTTCGTGATAAAGTGGCAAAGGACTTGGATGTTCGGTTCATTTCACCACAGGACTAACTTGCAGATATTTTTACAAAGGGCCTCAGTCGTCTCTGATTTAACTCACTACGTGACAAGCTCAACATCCTTTCATGGCCGTTGCACTTGAGGGGGAATATAGAAGATAGTAATTAGTAGGTCGACACTTGTTGGATAAGAAGAAACCAACTGTGTTTGTATTTTGAATTTTAAATACTTGTAACAGTCCAATAATTCTTGGACTCTGTTTATCTTGATGAATATATATACACATTTGAACAACCAAAAGAGGTTGATCGATTCAGTCAAATTCTAATCTTTGCACCGATTATAGACCATCTGTTTGATCTTAATGTAGAGATGGTTGGTGTATTTTTATAGCTTTTAATTTTTCATGTTTCTTGTGTCATTATAGATTTGCAAACCAACAACCACACATCAAAAAATTGACCAAAAAGAAAAAAACACAGACAAATGAAATGAAATTTATAATTTATCTTCAAGGTGTTGATATTTCAAAGTTTACTATGTGTTGATTGTTATTACTAACATTGGCTGCTAACTTACGTGTGAGCAGATTTCTTTCTTCTTAAACAGATTGCTCATCATCCTATTTTCATAATGGCTGGAAACTTCAAGATATTCCTCGGAGAGATTGATGATCAGGTGATAATGTTAAGGTAAGTCTCTATAACTTTTCTGGTTAGGATGTCGAATTTCGAGGACGAAATTGTCTTAAGGAGGGTAGAATGTA
>JAUPMG010089472.1:0-12608 GCA_031762675.1 Pachysandra terminalis
ATCCCAATCCTTATTTTTAATTTCCCCAATTTGTCTGATAATCCTTTTTGACACCGTCTCCATCTTAGTTTCCTGAAGCACAAGGATATCAGGCCTAACCTCTATTTAATTCCTTAACATCCCTTCTTTTCTCACTCCCTCCCATCCCTCTAATATTCCAGCTGATTATCTTCATAAAGTAACCCTGCTAGCCCTATCCATCCCCTTCACTTTGACTTTCCTCCTCTGATGCTGATGACAATCTTGCATACGACTACCCTCCTTCACTTTACCATCAGCCTCCACAGTAGAATCTACAGACCTATCTCTAAATTCAGACACAACCTCAGCTACAGAAACTGATTCACCCTTAGAATTCTTAGCCTGAATTTGGAAATCAGGCTGCTACTATACCAATACCCTCCCAAACGTCACCCTCAACACTAGCTTTCATAGCACACCCCATGCATATCTCCAAAAATTTTGAATGAGAACAGACCTGGGCAATCTTCACACCTGAATCAGAACACCTCTTAGCGAGCATAGAATCAGAAGAATAAGGACTGAGAAAAAAGCCCGAGTGACCATCTTGCAAGCTAAATTTAGTGGCATCAACAAGTGGGGAAACAACCGAAGAACAACCAATTAAATCATCCATACCTGAATTAAATAATACCTCAGAATGTCTGTGCCCGTCAACAACCGCCGAAGGAGAGAGAAGAGAAGAGGGGGACTCAAGCGAAGAACCAAAACAGGGTTCAGGAAGAGGACTGGGAAGGGACTGCTCCTTATGAAAGCAAACACCACTTGGAATCATCTGAGAAGATGGAGGACACACCTCTGTCCCTGCATAAGAGTTGACCAATTCATGCACTAAAGAAGTCTCGCTGACCATCCCAATAGATTCTGCAGCTCTGACTTCACTGTTAAAAACAGGGGAAAAATTCAAGGAAGCAGAGTGAGAAGGAATAGCAGCTACAGTCTCACAAAGAAGAACCTCCGGAAAAGACCCCCACAAAACCTTTACTGCCAAGGCCTTGGATAATATCAACAGACGAGAAGAAATTCTTGACACTGCTCATGGCATTGCACATCAGAGAAGGGTCCGGAAGAGGCGTCGACGTCTCAATGAGGCCTCCAACAACACCAAGGTCAGAAGAAGAAGACGGAGGGAGGAAGGAGAACGCCAAACGGAAAAGACCCCTTCACAGGAGTATCTACCGTCCGGAACGAGGACAAGAGTGTTTGAGTGTTCGCGGACTGAACTGCGTCTCTGTCTGCCAAAGGAACCAAAGGCTGATGCTCGTGAAGATTAAGAACTCTACACACAACTTTTTCGATAAGCACACTCAGTAACTCCTTGTTAAATACACCAATTTCTCTACACTGAATTCTCTCAAATCCTCTACTACTAAGGCTGCTAGAGTTGCAGGAAGCTCCACTCCCTCTTCTTCTAAAACGTTTACTACCCAAAGGGCTTCTGTAGAGGGATCTGGATCGAACACGAGTGTCAGCACTAGAAGCCCTACCCCTCTCTGTGGGCCTAAACCCTCTGTTTACCACACCTTCATCACCTGATGGGCCTCCAGAATCTATTCCAAACCCCCCGCCCAAAAGTCTAGGCACAAGAAGTCACGTTGGGCCTACTCCCTCCACTAGTCAAAACGTCCGCACCTGATGGGCCTTCTTCAGACCCATAGCCCAAAAGCCTAAGCCCATTCTGACCAATGCAAGGAGGCGGGATAGGCGGGAAAAGAGAAATTGAATAGGGGTTGACTCCCCAGCAAAGCCCCAACGTCTTCCTCCGCCGCACCACCTCCCAAACCTTCAACGACACGTGCCCAACTAGGTACTCTAGGCTCTGCCAACACTTCACCCCTAACCTCAGAAGTAGCCAATGCTGGAAAGATGCTAGAGCTCACCGGAAATAATGGAGGGGAACGAAATATAGATTTCGAAGGGGCTTGAGCCATCCCAGAGAACCAAAAGTCTAGGAATACGACAAAAATAAGCCTCTTTCACTCTGATCTCCACTCTTCCTAAACCATTCTCCATAACTTCAAAGCCTCCTACATCAACTAACCCGCCGCAGCATTTGCCAATCATTTTTAATGTCTCCATCGCCAAGAGATGCAACAGCACTCCTTCAGCAACAAACCAGACCCCATTAGCATCCCATGGGCCTACCACGGCACCTCCTCCAATAGGCCACCTCTCTAAAAAAACCTCTTTATTCAAGCCTAGTTGAATAGAACCTTTCTGCTTAAACCACCTAGCTTCTTGTTCAGATTTGGTGAAAAACACTGATTTATACTGGCTAATCTCAAACAACTCGCCAATAACAAGCCCTAGGCAAGCTTCCAAAAGTTTGAGACGAACCTCAGTCCAGTTGCAAAGAGGGGCATTAGAGGTACAAGAAATGGCAACGGACCATTGAGTGGAAGGACACACATCAATAATTGGAGACCACCCCAGATTAGTGGCTCCACCTGACACCGAATTCAACTGAATTATTTCCTTGATACCGGAGGAAATCCTCTGCGTGCTAACCTCCAAATCATTTGACTGCTGCGGATTAGCCACCGTAACATCACATTGGGGATTCAAACTGGGCTGGGTAACAGACTTGATCATTTCTCCGATGTATCCCCATCCATTCTCACAGAAATTCTTAGGAAGGAACAAAAGTCAGTGCCTGGACGCTTTCACTATGGAAGTAATAATAAAAACCGAACCTCTCCTATTCTTCTTACATTCCATCAGCAAGACCCGGCCGGCGACCCTAGACGAGCCCAGAAAACCCACGTTATCATCCTTAATACAGACTTTCTACCTTACGGGATAACCAATCAATTTCATCTCCTTGCAAAATCAGCCAACTCAAGAGCACACCTCTTCTTTCAGTAATTCTTAACCAAGATTTCCGATTGTTACTGTAACCTTCAAAGCAAATTTCCTTACCTGCTAACTTGATTGATCTCCTAGCACCAATCACTGAAGAATCCACAGTAGTCGTCATTGACACAAAATGAAAACACCAACAAACCCATCTCCGTCATCTATCATCAATCAAGAAACGTGCATATCTTATAAAAGTCCCAATCGACATGATTATATGCCTTTCCCATTCAATCTTGAAAACATTTCAATCATCTTATCTTTTTAGCCTGGAGCTGATGTACTCATTAGCAATGAGAACCCCATATGGGATTTTGAAAGAGCTGCACCTGAATCTAACAAGCCCAAAAATAATTGATTTTTCCACCACAATCCTTCTTAGAAATAAGGGTTAGCATCTTCAGTCCCCTTTACAGAATTTAGCAAACATATTATTCGGATCTTCCTTTAGCACTTCCTAATTCAACTTATAAAAACCTACTGTGAAAGCGTTTTAAATTTTGCCAGTATTAATTTCGCCAAAACCACCTTCAATTGTACGAAATATGGAGCCCTTTTCTGCTATTTCACCGAGATTTCGGTAAAATATGGCGAAATGTCACTATAATTCGCTGAAATCTCAGCGAAATGGCGGAAATATTCGCACGAGTACCTAACACATGCAAAATTTAAGTGGGTTTCCCCCTTTAAAAGGGGAAAATCATGGAGATTTCGGCGACATCTCATCATTTCTCTTCTCCCTTAATTTATTTTCAAAAACAAAAGTGTAAAACCCCATTTCTTCTAATAGCCTCATTAATTTAACTAAAACAAAAAATGTTGTATGAATTTATTTGTGTATATACATGTATATAGACACACATATATGCATTTATATAAATATATGTGTGTGTGTGTGTGTATGAATGCATGCATATGTACTAAGACGCTCTATAGCTGCTCTCGCACTGAATATAATTTAAAATTTCAAGCTCATATGCTCTCGCTCCCGCTCCACACTCTAGTAAGTTAGGCGCGGCCTAAGAAGATGGGCAGTTGGATGACCATTATGGGTATGACTGACAATCCATGTGTAAGTCAAGTAATGCGTATGTCCCAATAGTTAGAATGACTCATAAATACATATTTACCTTGTAAATAGGGTCAAGAATTGCATATCAACTTATCTACTGGTCTATGCATATCCTTTAATCAGGTGCTTAGATCAGCTAACGCTGATGCAGATATATGGGCTAGAAGAGGTGTGGAGAGAGAGATTTTTGAGGCTGGTATGCTTAGGGGTGAAGAGATTGAGATGACTTTGAACCAAGTTTTGTACAGTTTCCTTTTCTTTATTTTCTCTTTTGTATTTTATCTAACAATTTTGTTTTCTGACTCACTTTCTGTGAGTCTCTGCTTTTGTACTATAGTTGATGATTAATGAAATTGTTGTTAATGATCAAAAAAAAAAAAATTGCATATCAACTTGTCATGTGTAATAAAACCACCGTATAACAAAAGGAAACCAAGCACACTGTAAGTAAACAAAAAAGAAAACTTATAAATGAGCATGCATTTATGTTAGGCATAAGTGATTTATGGAATCATAAAATGCAAGGCCAACTTGGACAAGGGGAGAAAAGGCAAGGAAAATATGGAATTGCATAAGAATGATGCTTAATAAGCACACACAGAAGACCAAAAACAGATACAGTAACAACAAACAACAAAATGCCTTATCCCAACTAGTTGGGATCGGCAATGTGAATCCTATTTCGCCATCCCAATCTGTCAAAAACCATATCTCTAATTGATCAATCCATGGCAAAACTTTAGGAAAAAATTTAAAAGGAGGGAAAATGAGAGGAAAGGAAAAAATAAAAAACAAAAAACAAAAAAGACGAAAATTGTACTTAGGTGAACCACATTAATGAAGATGGCCACAAAATCAAAAATGAAGGTGAACCATAACTTGGTTAATTGCTTGAAACAAAGTTGGTTCCTTTAATTGCAAAAGTGCTCTCTCTCAAACTTAAGTGATGTACTTATTGATATCCAAAAATCAGAGTGCATTCCTAGATGCAGAGTTAGAGTGCAAAGGTTTTGGGGCTAAAGGAAGAGGAGGATTAAAGGCTGTTCTAAGAATGTTTTATTTTCTTTTATTATCAATGGGAACATTAGAGGTCTATTTCCCTCCACTATAGGCTAGCATCAACCATGCCACTCTCTCCTTTTCTTTTCTTCTTGGTAGAGATGTTCTAAGTGTTGATCAGGATCAAACAATAATAATAAACACGGTAAACAAAGATCAAAACAATGCACATAGATATACGTGGTTCGGCAAAGCCTGCGTCCACGGGAGAGAAGAAACTTCCACTATGCCAAACACTATCTCTAACAATAATGGGTGGCTCATATAGGAGTATATGAGCCACCCACTATCTCTAACAATAAGTCATTTTTTTAGGAAAGTCGAGGAGTTGGCACAAGTGAAAAGGTTTGCGGAGGGTAGGGATAGGGTGTCTATATCCCATTTACAAATCGCAAATGAAACGATTCTTCCTTGGATACTTCTAAGGACGTGGTGTTCTGAACTAAGAGATATGCGAAGGTGTTTTGAAATGGTGTCGTGGCTGAAAATCAATCTACGGAAAAGTAGCATTGCAGAAATATCACTTAATTAAGTGGAATAAAGTTTGTAAGAGGAAGGAAGAGGGGGATTTAGGGTTAAGAAATCTTACAAAAATCAACATGGCTTTATTGGCAAAGTGGCTTTGGAGATTTGGAAACGAGGAGGGGGCGTTATGGAGGGGTGTAATTGGTGCAAAATATGGCCTAGAGGAAGGGGGTTGGAACACAAAGAGTAGTAGAGTCCTTCGGAGTGGGGGTTTGGAAAGCAATTTGTTCTATTTCGGATACATTTGAGAAGGGAGTGAGGTTTAGGGTGGGGGAAGATAGGATTAAGTTTTGGAATGATCCTTGGAGTGGTGATGGCTCTCTTGTACAGGACGTCCCGAGGATTGCAGCAATTGCTTCTAATTTGAATGATTGGGTCAAAGATCATCCCATTCGGCAAGGGGAAGGGCGGGATTGGAATCTGAAGTTAAGAAATATTCAATATTGGGAGATAGATGAGGTAGTAACTTTGGTGGAGAGATTAGAAAGAGTCAAGGTGAGATAGGAAGGGGATTGTAGATTATGGGGAGGGAAGGAGGGGGAGAATTTCTCGGCTAAAGCTATGTATGATTTGATGATGGACGAGGGTGGGGGGGCAGCGTCCATGGAAACTTATTTGGTATTCGGGTACTCCTTCCAAGGTGATTTTCTTTCTTGGATTGCTACGCAGAATAGGATTCTCACTTGCGACAATCTTAAAAGGCGAGGGAGGTCTTTGGCTTCAAAGTGCTGTTTGTGTAAGAAAGAGGAGGAAGATGCCTCGCACTTGCTACTTCATTGTGAGGAATCTCGAAAGATTTGGCTCTCTTTCATTAATAGATTCAAAGTTGACTGGGTTCAACAAGCGAATGTTAAGGAAGCACTCAACAGCTGGGGTTGGAGGAAGAAAAAGAGGGGCAAGAGTAGAAGTTGTATATTATGGAATTTATGTCTAGGCGTCTAGCTGCAATTATGTGGACAGTTTGGTGTGAAAGAAATCAGAGGATTTTTAAGGATTAGGAAAAGGATATTCACAAGCTGATTGAAGACACATTACAATTGCTATTCCTTTGGGTTTCTAAATCTTCAGAATTTGAGGGGGTTAGTTTTTTGGAGTTTGATTGTAAATAAGAGTTGCGGTGGGACATTTTGAGCTAATATTTTTTCCTTTGGGTGGGTTATACATACACATACATACTTTCTGTACAGTTTTTTTAGCCTTTTTGGTTTTACATTTAATAGAAACTTTTATCACCGATCAAAAAAAAAAAAAAATTCATGCATATACAAAGATGCGTGAGCACTGGACCTCCCTCTAGGAGCTAGCCCACGTAGCAAAGATTTATGGGCACCCATGGTAGATAAGGTAAAGAAAAAGCTCAGCTTGTTACTTCTTTATGTTGTATTTTTTCAGGTTTGAGCTGGTATTTTCTTCCGGCAGCCTATGTATTATTCTCACTCATTTTCATCTTATATATAAACATCACTAATCGTTGTCCATCAAAAAAAAGGTGGAGAGAAGATTAGCTTTGTAGAAAAGAAACTATCTATCTCTAGTTGGTAGATTTACCCTCATTCAAATTTCATTCTCAAATCTCCCCAGTTATTTCTTGTCATTATTCAAACCCCAGTGAAAGTAATGAAGCAGATCACAAAGTTATAGAGAAACTTTCTGTGGGAGGGAGGGGCATCAAAGAAGCACCATCTGATTAAACGAGAATTCGTAAAGAAAAGAGTAAAGGAGGATTGAATTTGGCCATACAACAGCTTGGAGTTCTTCGTTGTTAGAAAATGGCTGTGGAGGTTTAGCATGAAAATGGAAAGTTTGTGGAAGAGAGACATCACAAGTATGGTATTCATTCTAATTGTTTGGATATAAATCAGCGAGCAAGAGATTACAGTGCAAACCCTTGGAGATCCATATCTTCACTTGCCTCATCATTTCATCCTGTGCTAGGTTCAGTTTAGGTAGTGGAGCAGTATAAGTTTTGGTCTAATGTGTAGTCGAGAGTTTCTACTCATTTCCCCCACGTATATAACCTAGAGCTGGCAATTTACGACCCAACCCGACTAAACGGGTTATGGTCGACCCGTTGGTAAGCTGGTCGAATACAACCCAACCCGCCAAAACTGCGTTGACCTGTTTACTATTATTTTATTATTACTTTATTATTTTTTATTAATTTAAAATTAAAAATAATAATAAATTAATAATTAATAATTAAATTTTGAACTGGTTGGCGGGTTTGACCCGTTTATGGGCGGGTTGGGTTCGGGTTGAGGTTTTCCTGACCCGTTGGTAAACGGGTCAAACCCGATCCAACCCGTTTAAGCCTCAACCCAATTACAACCTGACCCAACCCAACCCATTGCCACTTCTAATATAACCTATCCACCAATAGGCAAGTCAGGGTATCAGACATTCTCTCTTGGTCCCAAGAGAGACTTTCATGGAATTTACCCCGTAGAAGATAGATCAGCTGACTTTATCAACTTGGGTGCTTTGATTGGATTTCTAAAAGATGTTTTTATTGATCCCTCCATATCTAACTCTCGTATTTGGACCTCTCCCAAGAGGGAGATTTTCTACCAGTTCTCTTTTCAATCTGCTACATATAGATAGGGATCTCTCCCTTGTTCCCTTTTCCTTCCATCAATTATGGAAACCTCATGTACCACCTGGAATTAAAGCCTTTTTGTAGATAGTGATACTTTATAAGATTAGCACGTGACATGCTACTAATAAGGCGGCTACACTCTACCTTATCACATCAGGTTTGTATCATGTACCTTGGGCAAGGTGAATCTGTCGATCATTTGTTTTTGTATTGCAAGGTGGCTAGCGAGATATAGCGCTTCTTTTTATGCCAATTTGATGTGGATTGGATTCTTCCTCAAACTACTTTTTTCTAATTGGAGAACTGGAGATTCTACTGTCGGGGGACAAAAGGGAGATTGAAGTACAGACCTTTTGCTACATGGTATCTGTGGTCAATATGGAGGGAAAGGAACAGATAGATATTTAAAGACACTAGTTCATGCTCTAGGGCAACTAATCGAATCCATGATGTTGATGGTTGCAGCCTAGGCATTGCTATGTCCAAAGTTCAGATGTATATATGCATGCATGTGGACAATTATTGCAAGTACTTCACCTTTGTCTGACAAGACGATGGTGGAGCGAAGACCTCTTAAGGACAAGGCTCCTAAGCTCAACTTTGACGGATGCTCTTTGGAGAATCCAAGCCCATCAAGAGTTGGTAGGGTTTTCAAAGATCACACAGGCAGGATTTTTTACGGCTACTCTAGTCCATTAAAGAGGAAATTACATGAGCTGAGATTCACACATTACTGGCAGGGCTGAGGGAAGCATCAAATCAAGGTTTTGCAAAGCTTGAAGTTGAGGGTAATTCAAGGATTGCATTTCATCAAACGTGTTCCTAGAAATTTATTCACCCAGTATGTTTGGCTTGACATACTCTTTTAAGAGCAAACATTGTTATATGATCTAGAGATTGCTAATGTCAACAATCATATTCTTTTAAGAGCAAACATAGTTATATGATCTAGAGATTGCTAATGCCTCGCCTCACATCCCTACAAATAATTGATAGCTATATATTGTCATGCCAATGTCAACAACCATATTCTTTTAAGAGCAAACATTGTTATATGATCTAGAGATTGCTAATGCCTCGTCTCACATCCCTATAAATAATTGATAGCTATATTGTGCCCTTCCCAACCAGGCAAGACGCATCTAACACTCATTTTGGGATTCTTTCCTCTTATCCCAAACCCAGGCAAGCAGAACCCATGAAATGCTACTTTCATTCATCAATCCAAGGGATCAATCTGTAGAAAGCAATTCTTCCCTGCCTAGATGGATGAATCATGGTAGGAGAATATGTAACCAACTAGTTGTACTCTTTCAACAAATACTTTCACCATTGGCATAAAGTCAAATAATGACATATCAACATCTAACACGAGCTGCTCTCCATCCAAAAATACCGCTCAAAATGAAAATTGTGATAGGCTCATCAAACCAAATAGGGAAACAAACATTGCGAAGAAAAATTTAACCTAGAAGCCTAATGCAGATACAAGAGTGACTAAAGGCTACGATGGACATTAATGACAATGCACAAGATCCAATGAGAGCACTTTACATTCCTAGACTCAATAGAGCCATATACCTTCAAGCGAAGGAGAAAAATACAAACCTAGCCCGTGTGTGTATGCATATATGATAGGCACAAGAGATTTATTATGTTATTAAAGAGTTTCTCACGAAATAAAACACAATGCAAAGATTTGGCCAAGGGGGGAGAAAAAGGCAAGGGAAAAATGCAATTGCATAAGAATGGCATTTAACAAGCACATGCAAAAGACTGCAAACGGAATTCCAGAGACAAGATTCATAAGTGATCTATCTATTATAGAACTTCAAAATGTATATAAAAGGAAAAAATAAGGAGTTAGAGAAAAGAAACATACATGCACAAAGAGAGAGAGAGAGAGAGAGAGAGAGAGAGAGGAAAACAACAGAAGGCCTTCTAGAATACATGCTTCTAACAACCCATGCAAGTTGCGGTCAATCTAATATATCAGTTTCAGAATTTCATACATAAACTAAGAACTTTCACTCTAGGTAACAGTGGTGTCAAATTGTTGATACTACAAAGCTTATGCAATTCCAAATCATTCTATAAAAATATTAAAAAAAAAAAAAAACAAAGCACCTTACGTATGCGACTACATACAAAAGTGAAAGCATCACAACAAGCAACTCATGATTCGAAACAAAGCATAAACCCTAGAATAATTCATTGTCTATAAATGTCAACCAGTATAAATACAAGGCACGAAGTATAAAAGGGACACAAGAAGGGCTTACGGAGGTTCTCGGGTTGCGTCTTCAGATTTTTGGCGGGAATTTTTCTGCAAAAGATGAAGAAACAAAAAAAAAATTGTTAAAAAGCAGAGAAAACATAGGAGAATTCAGAAATTACAAAGAGAGAGAGAATGGAAATAAGAAAAAAAAATTACCCCCAAGTAGAGGTTGAAGAGATCAACAATGGCGTTTCTGGCTTGATGAAACTGGTAAGTCCTTGGGATTCTTTGGTTTGGATCCATTACATTAGGCGTAGGAGTTGAATTCGATGATGAATGATGCTATAGCTCTAGTTGTAAGTTAATACCTGTATAAGAAGTGTGGTATTATGAGCACTTTGAAACGTTAGATGCATTAATAACATGGAATTTGTATGTGTATATACAGGTAAGATGAATTGAAACACTATTGTTTTCTGCAAGTTAATAAGCAATAGAAAGAATTGATGCTATAAGGGAATCAGCTTCAACAACAATAAAGTGAACAAAAGAGAAAAGACTGCAAGTTGCAACATCACAGGAACAGAAGAAAACGACTATGATTACTGATATCAACACCTAGAACACCTTCAGAGGCCAAACTCTTCAACATTAACCTTTGTAAATGAAAAATACAAAAATTAGGGTTCAGTATTTTAGTAGTTGTATTTGATACTTTTAACAGATCAAACTCTTTAACGCTGTAGCCTAAAGAGAACAAAAGAGAAAAAGAGAGAGAGTCTTGCTACCTGGACGAACCGCACCACCATGGCTGGAGGGAGATGGAGGCGGAAAGAGTATCATTTTAAGTTGCGAAAGCTAAGAGCGGAATATATTTTCTTTTTTGGTCTTTCCGGGCATTACTGAATAAGCTAATAAAATTTGATGTAAACCCAATTGAGGGTAGATGATACCGGTGTTTAAAAACTCGAAAGGGCTGGGAACTCGGAAGTCTACCTATCCGAGTAATTCGATAACCCGATCCTAGTTACCGGTCAGTACAAAAATATATATAAAAATATAATAAAAATCAAAAATGTGAAAAAAATTATAAAAATTATAGAAAAATCAAATACAAAAATATATTAATATATTAAAAATATAATAAACATAAAAAATATGAGAAAAATAATAAAAAACGCAAAAAAGTCAAATACAAATTGATAGTATATTTAAGTAAGTTAAGAATAACTTATTATGACTAATAATAACAATTTTTTATAATTTAAGACTAACTCATAAATTTTATACTTATAAAAAAATTATAATAGTATTGATACATTTTTAGATGATCTACGAACTCTCTAATTAAAAATAAATGTCTTTACGATTGAAAAGAAAACAAACAAACAAACCTGAAACCCAACACGGTGAAAACGTGAAGAATTGAAAGTGTGAAGCGTGAATACAGAAAAAAAAAATAATTGGTTGAAAAAAAAATTAATATTAGACTATTAGCCGTTCAAAAAACAAAAAAGAAATAAAAAGCCCGTAGATTGAAAAAAAAAAAAAAACCAAACAAACAACATGGTCAAGGCAGGGATAATGCACGTGAATCGTAGAGACTAGATCCATACCTCTCCCGTCAAGTGGTTTGCATCTCCTGAGGTCTCTTGTTCTTATCTGTCCCTTGTTTTTCCCCTCCTTCCCTTTTTTTTCCTTCTCTTCCCTTCATTTTCCTTCATTACCTCACACCCCATCTTTCTTTCCCTTTCTCCCTTACACGAACCCCCTATTTTTATTCACCAACCCGCTCTTAAAAACCCTTTCTATCCAATCTTGGTCCCTTTTAGCTTCATGGAAAACCTTACTTCAGATTTCAATAGGCTGTTTACACCACTTCGCCCTAAAACTAGATTCACCCCTTCCAAGGAAGAAATCCAACGTCTAAAGGCCAAATGGAGATTCATTTTTCTGGGTAAGTTTTTTGATGAAGAACAACACAACAGCAGTGTTAAGTACACCATTGATCGGATTTGGAAGCCTATTGTACCTTATACGATCAGATCTACACCCAAGAATAGGATCCTTGGTTCCTTTAAATCTGAGGAAGATATGAATGCGATCATCAACGGACAACAATTTAGGGTTTTGTTCTTTTATTTTTTGATTTAGAAATAATTGGATGTTGCGAATCTCAATGTTAAGGCCTCGCATCCTCTACAGCTTAAGGGTTACAGCAATCCATACAGCACCGTTGGATTGCTGCCACGTGGGTTTAA
>JAUPMG010089483.1:0-12608 GCA_031762675.1 Pachysandra terminalis
TCACATTAAGGAATCTCTAAGGCTAATAAGAACAAGTAATAGGTCTAAAAATATGAGTATTAGATACTTATCAGTAATTACAACAGCATCCAGGATATTCCCTCACCCCACTCCCACCCACTGATGTGTATTGACCCTGCTTCCAGGCCTAATTGTTTGAGCAAGAATATCATGTAGATATTGAAAGTCAATGTGTTATGAAACATTTAGTATTGAGGCTATCCAATACTAAATGATTGACCATGAATTGGAGGCTATTCAAATTAGTATTGGGCAGGCCTTAAGCTACCATATATGCAAGATTCTCATTGCTATAGATTCAAAATCTGTTATGCAGTTCCCATGGTTCAAAATATCGTATTGAGTTAGCATATCGGTCAGGTAAAAAATGGATATCGAGATACGTATCGGACACGCGTGGAAACGCTATAAAAACTACGGATACAGTGGATATGCATGGAAATTGGTGGATACTGATGATAGGCCAATTTGAAAATTGATTTGATCCAATAATATTGTGCCATCTGGCAAAATCAATTATATATTTCATTCGAAGAACTTATAAGAAGGACATTACCTTCGAAACTCCAAGTATTTCTTCGAAAACCCGTTTATATTGGAAGCTTACCTTCAAAGTAGCATATTTCGAAAGCCCACTTGTGTTAGGAGAATTATTTCGAAACCAATATATATTCTGAGGATCTACTTGAGATGGACCTCGGGACCAATATTCCTTCGAAGTGATCAGCATATATATACTGAGGATCTACTTGAGATGGATCTCAGATCATCATTCCTTCAAAGGAACACTTTTGAAAGGCTTAGTAAATATTCTGAAGCTTTACTTGAAGTGGACTTCTGACCAGCATTCCTTTGAAGGATTACCTTCGAAGTGTTCAGTATATAACTTGAGACCTACTTGAGATACGACCTCAGACTAGTATTCCTTCGAAGGTTCACCTACGAAGTATCCAACAAATATTCTGAAACCTTCTTGAGATAGGACTTTAGATCAATATTTCTTTGAAAGTTCACTTTCAAAGTGTTGAGAATTCATTAATTAGGAAGCCTTTCAGAATCATTTATTAAGAGTTAGAATTGCCCTTTGATCTTATGTATATAAGACATTAATTGCTTCACGAGAAGTAAATTAAGGTTAGCTACCATGAGAGAGCCAATTCGTCATTTTAAGGTTAGCCACCTCGAGAGGGCCAATTTGTCATCTTAAGGTTAGCCACCACAAGAGGGCCAATTTTTCATTTCAAGTTTAGCCTCCTCGAGAGGGCCAATTCTTCATCTTAAGGTTAGCTACCACGAGAGGGCCAAATCGTTATCTTGAGGTTAGCGACCTTGACAGGGCCACTTCGTCATCTTAAGGTTAGCCACCACGAGAGGGCCAATTCGTCATCACAAGCAATTTAATATCTCACATGACGAGATAATCAGCATGATGCTATTTCGATGTTGTCTTTCGAAATAACTAATTTAGGCATTTCGAGTTATATTTCGAAATGACCATCTTGCTATCTCGAAGTCATTTCTCGAAATAGCTATTTTAACATTTCTAAATTAGCTTTCGAGCATCATTCAAAATGACTATTTCGCTATATCGACGTCACTTAAGATAATTAGTATTCTGAATTATCTTTTGAAATAATTGTATTGTTATCTCGAAATCACCTCTCGGAGTAGTCACTCGCAATGACCAGTATGATATCTCAAAAGCATAATATTACGAATAAGGAAACATTCCTTGACATCCAATAATCCCTCAAATTTCCTAAATTCGAGGTCATTTACTTAAAACATAAGGGGAAAGAAAACATAGATTTTCAAGAATGGAGGGCCAAAGGGATTAATCTTATCAAAATCCTTGAAGATCTTGTTGCATTTAAGGATTTAATCATCACAGAGTAATGCATCATGAGCTGTATAACATCATATTCATTACTGATCCAAGCGTTCCGTATACATTTATTAGACATTTTTGTATAACTGATAGAGGGTTTTGGAAATTCAAACCAAAACAACTGTATACATTAATGAAGCGTTTTGAATGTATTAATGAGACGTATAAACGGACAAATAATGAATCTAAGGCTATAAAAGATCAATGATGCATTGAAAAAGGGATTGGATTCCGAACATTTCATGTCTTCTGAGAATTCTGAGTAGTCAGAGCATTGCCTAAGAAATCTTCTTTCAAAGCTGATCTGTGGTGGTCTTTCTAAGCATTCCTGACTGATCCTTGTTCTATTCTATCTTTGGTTTCTTTCATTATAAAGGAAACCTTGCATTGGAACGGTCAACTCTTGATTTAGGCCAGTCCAAGTCAAGTATTCGAATCTTCTTTTCCTCAAACCATTTGGGTCAATTGACATCTGTTTGTCAAATTTGTCATTTACCGGTTTGTGCATCACCATTTTTGGCGACTCTGCTGGGGAACTTGTTTGTTTCCCTTTCATTTTGATTTAGATCAGTCTAACTTGTTCAAAGATCATGGCCCTAGAACTTCCTATCATCACTACTACTGCTGGAAACTAGGATCCTCTTATAGATCCTACTTTACTCACTTCTATGGTTGATGCACCAGTTGTATCTATTGTTACATCCTCTTCTGAGCCTTCATCTTCGAATGCACCACCTAATGATAATGCTTTAGTCATAACTCTACTGGAAAATATGTTTGTCATGCATCAGCAATTGATGGTTGTTTTAGCCAGGCAAGTTGCAACTGCTGCTCAAGCAACATCTCAGGCAGGTTGCATACCTCCATTTCCATGATCAGCCACCACTATCACAACCCCAAGGGAGGAGACAATTAAGCCTGCTTTTGAGCTTATTTCTACTGTGCTGACTTCACCAACACTCTTATCACCACCCTTACCAACAGCAATTTTATCATCAGTAGTTGCCCAACCAACTGTTACACCATAATTGTCTTTACCATCCTCTACTCATTTTGCTACTATTAAGGATGTAGAGGCTTTATTGAAAAGGTCACAAAGTCGAGATCCTGACTGGATCAACAATGACTACCGTCCACCATATCATATTTCTCTGTTGAGAAAGCCCTACCGAAAGATTACACAAGTCCCATATTCCCTAAGTTTACTGATCAAACAGGGAATGTGAAGGAGCATATACGCCGTTTTATTGAAGCGCTGGGAGCCCATGCTTCGAATTATGATCTTAGTTTGAGAGAGTTTTCGAAGTCCCTGTCAGATAAGGCTTATACCTGGTCTAATAACCTTGAGCCAGGTTTTGTGGACACCTGGGAGGACATGGCTGCTTTGTTCTACAAGAAGTTCTTCATCACTGAAGAGGTATATACAATCTTTGATTTGAGCAGAGAGCATCAAGGTTCTTTTGAGGGACTTGTTGATTACGTGCGAAGATTTCGTGAGCTGGTGATGTCTTGCACTGAAATAGTTGCAAAGGAGAAATTTGTTGAACACTGTATTAACGGAATTCTTCCCGAATACATAATTCATCTGGAAAACTTGGGTATTTCGAGTTTTACCATATTATATGAAGCAGCTCAAAGGACAAGTGTTTCAATGTTGAGTCCTAGTAAGAAGCTTGAGAGGAAGAGAAATGAAGCCATCCTGATTGAGGATAACCTTTCGAAGAATTCTAATAAGGACAAGAAGAGTGAAGATTCTTGAGATCCTCCCCCAGAGCCAGAGCCAGAGCCAGACTGTACATCGGCTCAATTCAATATTCTGTTTGACAATTGGGTAAAAGATAATCGTGTCAAACTTCTTACTCCTAAGAGAATGCCTTCTACAAAGGATTGGAGTAATCCGAAGTTCTGCAAATATCGTCAGTATGTTGGCCATATCACATTTGATTGCTATTCCATGAGGAGGCTTTACTACCTTCGAGTGAAGCTTGGGGAAATTGAACTGCAGCATGAGAAGGTGCATACTGATCCCTTACCTAATCACAAATGTAAGGGGGTTGATGTTAATGTTATTGTCTCTATTGTGACCAGAGATGTTGCTTATCCCCTGGGGATTGGCTTGATGAAATATCAAAGGCTCGAAGAGAGCATGAAAGAAATTGGCTTCTCGAAGTTAGAACAGATAGCCATTCAAGCATATTGTCACGGCCTTAGAGTTTTCCAAGCCAACCATGTGGCACTTGTGCTCAATTAACCCTTTGTAGCACAAGTCAGCCTGTCTCTCACAATGCTTTGAAGGCAAAAGTAAAGAGAACACAAGAAGTAACTTAAGAAAGAACTTATATCCTCACTTATAGAACTTTACAACTTCTGAAGTGCTTTACAAATGAGGGGCTCTCCCTTTTATATAGGCCCCTTGAGTTACAATGGATGGCCTAGATTAAAACAAGTGTAAGAAATCTAATGGTTAAGGATTGGTCTAGATCTTTCTCTAGAACCTTCAACATGATTCTCTCTTCTACACCCTTAAAAGTCCTTTCTAGAAAGTCCTTCCACCTCTTTAGAAGACTTTTCTAGAATCCTCCTTAAAGAATATCTATGTCCGTGGGCCATAATTTTAATCTACCCACTCTTAGGCCCAATAAGGGCGGGCTTTTATGGTGCTTCACGCCATAGCGTGACACTCTCTCCCACCTAAGTTGGCGACGACCTCATCACTATCTTTATTGAACTCCTGATGGTCAGGTAAGCTATTTCATTCCACAAGTTATTTCATTTGGGGATCTCCTCGATGACGCTTGTAGTCAACCTCCTGATAGTCAATCGGTCGCCTCTTTAATCTTGCTTGTTTCCTCTTAAGCTTGTTGGCCTTGTTATGTTGTGCATGCCCACGATCACCCTTAGCCTTGTCCAAAACCTTCCTAGCTTCCTACTCCATCAATGACAACACCTTAGATGTTGTCTTGGTTGCTTGCACCGTATAAACCTGAACCACCCTTGCTCCTTGGTCATCTTGAGACCCAATTGCTCTGTCTCCACCTCTGAGACAAAGTTATGTGTGGCACTCACGTCCGACATTGCATGAGTTGCCTCCCCGTTGGTGTGTACCTCCTTATACTTACACTTACTCTCAAGCTTCGGGGTCTCTGGCTGCTCTTCAACTGTATCTAGGACTTGTGGCGGTTCTATCTCTGTTTCCTCGTCATGATTCTCCACTCTCTTTATAAACTCTATGAGCTTTTTCCTCCTTAAGCAATCTCTAGCCTTGTGAGACCCATCATAGAGGAAGCATTTATACTCACGAGTTATAGTCACAGGTTTCCTTCTTTGAGCCTGAAAGGATTAAAAAGATTTCCGTACCTTAGTGTAAGCCTGTCGTCGGGCATCTTTCATGGAGTCCGAGTTGCCTAGCATCAACTTTTTGAGATCCTCGATTCCCCTTGTGAGGTTCTCTAAGCCTTGGCCTATTTTCTCAAACCGAGCCAACCATGCGGCACTTGTGCTCAATAAACCCTTTGTAGCACAAGTCAACCTGTCTCCCACAATGCTTTGAAGACTAGAAGTAAAGAGAACACAAGAAGTAACTTAAGAAAGAATTTATATCCTCACTTAAAGAACTTTACAACTTCTGAAGTGCTTTACAAACGAGGGGCTCTCGGCTTTATATAGGCCCCTTGAGTTACAATGGATGGCCTAGATTAAAACAAGTGTAAGAATCTAAAGGTTAAGGATTGCTCTAGATCTTTCTCTAGAACCTTCCACATGATTCTCTCTTCTACACCCTTAAAAGTCCTTTTTAGGAAGTCCTTCTACCTCCTTAGAAGACTTTTCTAGAATCCTCCTTAAAGAATATCTATGTCCATGAGCCTTTAATTTTAATCTATCCACTCTTAAGGGAGGGATTTTATGGTGCTTCACGCCAGGGCATGATAGTATGCTCAAAGGCTTTCATTGCAAGAAGCAGAGGAGGAATGTGCCACTGTTGCATCAGAAGAAGGTTTGATCATAGTGTTTAATCTCGTTATCGGATCAGAGATCGTCCCGGTCCGATACTGAGTTGGATCGGCCGATCCCTAAATTAACTCGTTAATTTAAAAAAAAAAATCTAAAAAATCAGAAAAAAATAGCCCCTTAATCCTAAATGCATCTTACATGATTTTTTTGATTCTGAAATGCATCTTGCACAATTTTTTGGATTCTTAATCTTAGGGTTTCCAACTTTCCATTTCAGAATCTTCAGAATCAGACGAAGAATAAGAAAGAAGAAGAAGAAAGAAGAAGAAGAAGAAGAATAGTTTAAACAATATTCTGATTCTAAAATGTATCTTGCACAATTTTTTGGATTCTTAATCTTAGGGCTTCCAACTTTCCATTTCAGAATCTTCAGAATCAGACGAAGAAGTAGAAAGAAGAAAAAGAAGAAGAAGAAGAAGAAGAAGAAGAAAGAAGAAGAATCTTCAGAATCAGACGAAGAAGAAGAAGAAGAAGAGAAGAAGACGTACCTTAATCTCGCGATCATGCGCTCAGCCGCTCACCGCTCAAGTCTCTCTCCCTCTCCCCCAAATCGCTCTCCGGAGTCTGGAGAGAGTTCTCTAATTTTTTCTTTTATAAAACCTGCACCGACCTCCCTCTAATAGACTATTTTTGTTTTAAAATTTTGGACCGATCAATTCGTCCGATCCGACTCGCTGATCCCGAATTGGATCGCCCGATCCGTATCGGAATCGAACCAAGTCAATTAAATTAGTTTTAGTAAAGGATCGGTTTCGACTCGAGTATCGTCCCGATCCGATCCTTTACACTATGGGTTTGATAACCTTCAGTAAAAAAGATATGATGGTTTTTCACGAGAACCATGGCAGAGCCCTATATTTGAACTCTGTTCTACAGGGTGTGGATATTCGAAGATCCTTGGTAGATGCTGGATCTTCTTTAAACATCATTCCAGTGGGCATTTTGAAGGCCGTTGGCGTTTCATCTGAAAGGATGATTCCTTAAGAAATGAGGATTTACGACTTTGATGCTCGAAGTTAGTATGCTCTAGGTGATGTGACCCTCGAATTACAAGTTGGACCTTACAAGCATCCACTCTATTCCATGTCTTGGACAGTGAGCCAACTTATCATATTTTGCTTGGAAGACCTTGGATCCACAGGTTTAGAATCCACAGGTTTAGATTGGCTCCTTCGACATATCATCAATGCTGTAAAGGAATTCGAAATGGAAAGATGGCTCGACTTGTTGCTGATCCATGTCCTTTCGACCAGCTCGAAATCCACTTGGCAGATGCTACTGAGTATGATGAATTAGCATCTGCTGGTGAGTGTCAAGTCTCACTTCCTCAGGGATCTCTTTGCCATCATGGCCAGCCCTACAATTGAATCCTAGCTCCTTTATCTGAACCAGGTCCTTCGAAGAGGAAGTTGAAGGAAGAAAAGAAGAAAGAACAAGAAAAAAAGAAGAAGAGGCCTGTTGTGCTTGAGCTTATTTCAGAGCAGCCTGTTTCGAAGGAACGTTGCACTCGGGTTGTAACACATGAGGAATGCATTATTTACTGTCTGTGGTCTGAATCTGACTAACAGAAACTCGAAGACCCTTCTGCGAAGCCTACTTTGAAGGGAATAAAGATTGAAGAACCAAATTTTGACACTTACATTGTCGAATGTCCAAGTGATGAGGACAGTGATGATGAGCCTTTGGTGGCAAAGGTATTCGAAGTTCAGCATGAAGTACAAGAGTCACCTGAACAACTCGAAGACAATGCAGGAAGTCTGTCCTCGAGACCTTAGAAAAGGTGAATCTGTCAGGTCCAAATGAAGAGAAGAAAACCACTTTCATTAATGCAAGCCTATCTCTCACGAGGAGAATGCAAATCTTGTAGCACTTTTAAAAGAGAATAAAGATGTGTTTGCTTGGTGCTACGATGACATGTGTGGATTAGATCCTCAGTTAGTCACTCACAGGCTGCATTTATCTCCTACCATTAAACCTGTCAAGCTATCAGCTCAAACTTTCAAGATAGAGATTGAATTGCAAATGAAAGTTAAAGTTGAGAAACTTTTGAAGGATGGTTTTATCAAACCTATACATCACCCAACTTGGCTTGCGAATGTTGTGCTTGTGAAGAAGAAGAATGGACAAATCAGATGCTGTGTTGACTTTCGAGATCTCAACAAAGCAAGTTCCAAGGACGAATTCCCATTACCGAATATGGATCTTCTCATTGATGCCATTGCAGGGCATGAGATGTTCTCTTTCATGGATGGTTATAGTGGGTATAGCTAGATTAAAATGCACCATATGGATGCTTAGCATATTGTATTTCAAACTCCCTTGAGTAATTTCCACTGTATAGTTATGCTCTTTGGATTGAAGAATGCTGAAGCAACTTATCAGTGAGCAATGACAACCATTTTTCATGATATGATGCATAAAGAAGTCTAGGACTATGTGGATGATATTGTTGTGAAATCAAGGGAATGTTCTCCCCATCTTAAAGTGTTCTGAAAAGGATATTCGAACGGTGCAGAAGTTACAAATACCGGATGAATCTTGCTAAGTGTGCATTCGCATGGCAAGCAAATTCCTTGGTTTTGTCGTTCATATGCAGGGAATTGATTTGTATCCCACAAAGTCAAAGGCCATCCTCGAAATGACTCCTACAAATCAAAAACAATTGAAATCTTTTCTTGGACGAGTATCTTATATTTGAAGGTTCGTTCTTGGATTATTTGCAGCTTACATTTTTCCTTTCTTAATCTAACTTCAAAAGGGGGACTGTATTTGTTTGGACTCCGTAATGTCAGCAAGCCTTCGAAAGCATCAAGAATTTATTGAAATATCCATATACTATGATTGCATCAATCTCAAGGAATGCACTTTAAATGTATTTGGCTACTTCTAATGATGCCATTGGAAGATTGCTTGCTCAAGAAGATGACTAGGGACATGAAAAGCCAGTTTATTATATTAGCAGACTTTTGAGGGGATCATAGCTGAAGTATTCCCAAGTGGATAAATTTTGTCTAGCTCTATCTCATGTAACTCGAAATTTGCGACATTATCTTCGTGCATGTCCAACATTGCTGATCACTCGAGCAAATCCTATCAGGTATCTTTTGTCTTAACCTGTGTTGATTGGTAGGTACACAAAGTAGCGGTTGCAACTATCAGAATTCTCAAAAGTCCAAGAAGAAGAATTGCTTGAATTCGAAATAGCTTTTGTAGAAGATCAAGAATGGCAAATGAAATTTAATGGATCATCTAATTCGAATGGAAGAGGAGCTGGTATTGAATTCACCTCCAATGGCGGACAACATTTGTATTATTCATTCAGGCTAGATTTCGTATGTTCCAATAACAGAGCTGAATATGAAGCTTTGCTTATTGGACTGATCTTAGCCAAGCAGATGGGTATTCAAAGTCTGAGAGTCTTTGGGGATTTGAAAGTCGTTGTTTCTCAAATCAATAAAAACTTTGTTGTTAAGGAACTGGAGTTGGTTCCATATTGTACAACAATTTGGGGTTAGATCAATAAATTCACCAAGCAGACATTCTAGCCAACCTTGGAAGTAGATTGAGTCTGAATGACGATTCTAAACAAATTGAGGTTAGTCGAAAGATTCTACCTTCAACTTTAGATCCTGAGATTGATCAAGAGGATATTTCTTCAACTAACACGAGCCATGACATCTTATATCAACTTCAACATTCAGCTACAACATTCGAAAGTTGGCTAATTTTGTTGAGGATGGGCATACATGATATTTCAAGTCTTCAAATGATGTATTACTGCGATGTATTCGAAATGATGAAGCACAACAGATTCTCACTGATATGCATGAGAAGACTTTTGGGAATTCAGACTCTATTCCTCTATACAAAAGGTTGCAGGGATTTGGATTATATTGGCCAACCATGTCTTTGGACTCTTCGAAGTTACAAAGAGATTGTATTGGTTGCCAAAGTCTTCCTGATGCCATGGAAGCCTGTCCTATCTTTGCAGAAGAGGAAGATTGGAGACCTTTCATTCAATTTTTGAGAGACGGCTTTCTACCTAATTATGCATTTGAAGCTCACCAAATTTGAATGAGATTTACTCGCTTTCAGTTTCAGGATGGTCACTTATTTCAAGTGAGCTTTGATGATAGCTTACTCAAATGCCTTGACTCTGAAGAAGCTACTTTTGTACTTCAAGAAGTACATTCGGGATCATGTGGAGCTCACTAAGGAAAACATAAGTTATTTGAACAAATTCGCGCTATGGGGTATTATTGGCCTTCAATGACGGAAGATGCATTTGAATGTGCCAAGAAGTGTTGAGGTATCAAATACAAGGAAATATTCCAAGACAGCACGCTCGAAGCATGCGATCATTCAGCACTCCATGGCCCTTTCACACTTAGGGGCTGGATTTGATTGGTCCAATTAATCTGCAAAGTAGAAGAGGACATACTTGGATTTTAATGCTTACCGAATACTTTACTAAGTGGTTGGAAGCCATTGCTCTTAAAAGAGCAACAGAAGTTGTTGTAGCTCAATTCATCAAGGAGAACATCATCATTCGAGGGGGAGTTCCTTGAAGAATCATTTTTGACAATGGTTCCTCATTTATAAACCGGCCAGATCGAGAGTTACTTGCAAGATTCAGTATTATTCACAGGAAGTCAACTCGGTATTATCCACAAGGCAATGCACAAGCAGAAGCTACAACAGGACTGATCAGATTGTTAAGCAAAATGACTTATGATCATCCTACTCAATGACATGAGCATTTGTTTGATGTATTATGGGCCTACAGAGTATCGAAACATCAGGCTACTAAGACAACTCCTTTTTCCTTGGTGTATGGAATGGAAGCAATTTTACCAATTGAATTGCAAGTCACCTCAACTCGAGTGTTGCAAGCTGCTGAGATTAATGAGAATACCCATGACTGAGTTGCAATTCGAATGCAATAGTTAAATGATTTGAGTGAGAAAAGACAACAAGCATTGACAAATAACTTACAGTATCATCAGGTGATTTCGAGGGCTTATAAAAAAAAGTGTCTCCTCAAGATTTCCACATTGGAGATTTAGTATTTCGAGCTTCATTTTATGAGAGAAGCAACACAATCAAACATAAGTTTGCACCTCGATGGGACAGACCTTTCGAGGTTATTACAAAATTATCCTACTTGAGGAGAATGATCAAGAAGAATCAGTCAATGGAAAATGGCTAAAGAATTATTATTTCTAAGTAAAGTAAATTGCAAGGAAGAATGTAAACAAAAGAAATTCCTTATTGATATCAATCCTGAGAATACATTTCTTGTGGGAGAATATTTGATATTACAGTAATGTTCGAAATCTCAGATATTTGCTTTGTTTTCTCCTCGGCCTTTTGACTTTAAAAACTAGTTCTTTAATTTCTCTCTCCTTATCCTCAAGGGATTTTCTGATGACTGCTGCTTCACTCCTCCTCTCTTCCAATGCTTGTGAACTGCTAGTCAGGGTATCAAGAGTCTGGTTCATTTGAATTTCAACTTTTGCTCTTTTTTGAATGTGAGTCTTTTTCAAATTTGAAATATGACTTTTCAACCACTCAACATTAAAACCAAGATTCTCAATATTTGAAAGCAACATTTTCCCACTCTCAAAATCTTCTATGGTTAAGGAATCAAGGGTCTTCTTTGATATTGCTTCTAGTAAAGCACGCAGCTCTTGATATCCTCCACTCCTGATATAAGCAGAAGGAATTTGATTCCGGTTGGAAATGTCACCATAAACTTTGAAGATGACATCCATACACTTTGATAGATGTTTGCTTCACATAAAATAGTTTGAGGAGATGAAAACTCAGATCTTTTTCTCTTTCTTAGCTTGTGTTCTGTAGAAGTTGAAGGAGAAGAAATCCTTGTGCTTGGTGTACTCCCAACAGTGATAACTGTTGAAACAGTAAATACAGCCCTTCGAACAAGAAAAGCTGATATCCCTAAACATGTGGCAACTGGGAGGTCCGCTACAATCAATTCAGCATACGAGGAAATAGCCTGAAGTTCAGAAACTTCTAGAGTAGAAAGAATATCAACATTCTCCTATGGTCCACTAATCATTGGATGTAAAGAGGACGAACCAATATCTGAAGAAGTCACTTCGATTGTTGAAGCAGAATCCTTGCAAAGTAGGTGGTGAGACTTCAGCCCTCAAGGAATCAGTATTCAAAACCTCAGCATTCGAAATAACGGTATTGAAGTCTCAACCAACGAAGTCTCAATTAATGTTGTCTCAATCATGGAAGTCTCGATCTCTGAAATATTCGAAATTTGAGGAAGAGGGTTACTGATATCCATATAAACTCTTGAATCTGTGGGAGGAGAGATTTTTGTAGTAATAGAGACTTCAAGGGAAGAAGTGACGTTGGTGATTATCCTTGAAATCTTAGGAGAGGAAGGGAGAGTAATTGCTTCTGGCTCATTAGAAGGCAATGGAATTGAAACTCGAATCCCTAAAGAAGAGATGAAGGCATCAACAACAGATGTGAACTTGGTAATACTTTGTCACTCGAAGGTAAATTAGAAGAAGTAACTTCGAGAGAGCTTGAAGTTATTGATTCCTTAGGTACAGGAATTGGGGGTGAAATTTGTCCTTCTTGGATTTGAGCATTGTCATCAGAAATTTGCTCTTCTTCTTGTCCTCCTCCTCCTCCTCCTCCTCTTCCC
>JAUPMG010089494.1:0-12608 GCA_031762675.1 Pachysandra terminalis
GGTTGGGGATGGGGGTGGGGGTGGAGGTGGGGGTAGGGGTGGGTGTGGGTGTGGGTGTGGGTGTGTTGAGGGTGGTGGGTGTGTTTGGTGTGAGTGGGTGTGTGTGTTGAGTTGTTCAACACCACTTTTCTTTTTATTCAGAAAATTGGTGTGAACAACTGTAAAACCCTTAAAAGGATGGGAATTGTAAGATAATTAGTGAAGAACTTGTATTTCTGATTCTGCTATGATTTATTTATTTATTTTGAATTTGTAGCAAAATATAATGCATAGTTCTTGGGGTTTTTATAGTCAAGTTCTTTCTTCACCATGCTTGCAAAAATAATCTGAAATCCAGATATTATACAACTAACCAATGTTTACACTGTTTTTTTCTTTTCTGATGTTAAACAATTGACCAATATTCACAATTGTCTGTCATACATTTTTTAACCAAGAGTTCTCTTTCTTCTTACAAATTATGCAATCACTCTGTTTGTCAAACATTTGTTTCCTAATCATATATCTGTTGTATGCATGCAAGCGAAGATGGACCAGGTGAGGGCGTCACTACCAAAGTGCTCACAAGGTAGCACCTGCCATGATGGCGTCTATGCTCAGGTCAATAGATTCAAGAGGCGCAACTGTATTCGCGGCATGGGGATGGGACATACCCCATCTAGATTGTGGCCATTATCTCACGGGAGCCAGGAGAGTATGACTAGAGAGGCGGTGGTCACCACCTTGTGACCCGGTCTAAAGGAGGTATCTTCTCGGGGTAGCTCAGAGGGATCAGGAGTTTTCTCAACTAGCTGTTGTTTAGGCCGAGACGAGTGCTAAGCTAGTTGTTGTCCAGATCGAGACGAGTGCTCAGTTGGATGAATTATATCCCTTGTGGGGGTGGTGTGGGGTGGGGGTAGGGGGCTTGCACCAGCAGTAGCAGCAAACGGTGGGGGGCTGCTGTTGTTTGCAATAGCAGAGGGTGGTGGGTGGGGGGCTGCTACTGCTACTTGCAGTAGTAGCAGCAGTGGGGTGGTGTGGGGTGGGGGTGGGTGTGGGGTGCGTGTGGGTGTGCTCTGGGTGATGGGTGTGAGTGGGTGTTGGTGTGGAGTTGTTCAACACCCTTTTTTTTTAATTTGTAGCAAAATATAATGCATAATTCTTGGGGTAATATAATTGTTTGTTATATATTTTTGGACCAAGAATTCTCTTTCTTCTTACAAATTATGCAATCAATCTGTTTGTCATATATTTGTTTTCTAATCATTTACTTTTTGTATGCATGCAGGCGGAGATGGACGAGGTGGGGGCGTCACTGCCAGAGGGCTCCTAAGACAACACCGGCCTTGATGACGTCTTTGCTCGGGTCATGGCATCCGAGAGGCACAGTCGTGTTCGCGGGATGGGGATGGGACATACCCAATCGAGATTGTTGCTACAGCCACACAGGAGCCGGGAGAGCATGACTAGAGAGGCAGAGGTCGCTACCTTGCGATCCGGTCTAGAGGAGGTGACTGCTCGGCTAGCTCAGTGGGATCAGGAATTTGCTCAGCTAGCTGTCCAGACCGAGACGAGTGCTCAGCTTGCTGAATTACAGTGATTGGTATGGAACCTAACTCATCAGCAGGTAGAATCTATATCAACCTATCTATAGTCTTTAGTTATATATTTGATATTTATTTTAATATAACCATGATAACTAAAACTAGTTTATATAATCTGTATTGTAGGGTGGAGGAGATCAACAGGGGTCTGGAGGTGTTGATGATCATGATCCATAGCAACTTTCGCTATCCACTCACAATCCCTATTGGTATTTGTATATATTACCTTGGACATTTGTATATTATACAATGATTTAATGTTATAGACTTGAATTGTGTTTGTAATCACCTTATATCCGTTCTTGATCATAACATGTGTGGTTGCTATTAATATTATATATATAATTAAGTTTTCTTCACAGGTTCACTTGTAGGTTTAATAGACTTGAATTGTGTTTATTCTTCTACAGGTTTCATAGAATTGAATTGCATTTATTTACAGGTTCGAAATCTTGTAGAAATAGGAAAATTCTTAAAAAAAAAACACACAGACATTTAACGGCAGTCTTATAAGACAGCCATTAAATCACATATTCCTTGGCGGTCTCGACCACTTAGGAATGACCAACAAAAACTATATTATACCCTCTTTTAACCCTTTTTAACAGTGGTTTATGATCACCAATGACATAGTTTTAATTGATGGTGGTCCTGCATGACCGTCGTGTATTAGCCTATTCCTTGGCGGGTCAGACTGCCGACAAAACGTAAACAGATTGTTGTTGTTTCCCTTTTGCACAACGGTTTTTGCCCGCCGAAGATATTGTTCTAATTATAAGCGGTCTATGAAAAATGCCGTCAGTACTGTCGATAGAGCTTTCCCTGGCCAGGCATTTATCAGCAGTATGGAGACCTTTGCTGGCGATCCAAACCGCCGGCAAAAACCCTGTATTTTGTAGTGCCTAATGGGCAGTAATAATGTAATTATTAATTTGATTTAGATTGTTTTATGATTGTTGAATTTTGGTTAAGGATTTTGTTAAATTTTATGAGACTTTCGTTGATCATTAGTTAAGCTTTCTTGAACCACGAGTTGGTTGTATTGGTTTGGCCACATCCATGGTTTGAATCCGAAGGTCATTCCCTTGGAAATCCTCGAGATTACATATCTCGGATTTGGGGCATGACAGAAATGCTTAATCACACTATACAAATATATACGCACAACATATATAAACATAAAAAATACACCACATAGATAATCACACAATATCAATAGTGTTTAAGAAGCACCTAGCACACAATTCACAAATGTGACTTAGGGTTAACTTGTTTCTATGTTCTTTCGTCGGATTTCACTAGACTTCTAGATTCTCATCACCCTAGGTAACCTAACCTAGAGATCTGATACCAATCTGTCATGCCCCGAGTCCGAGATATGGAATCTCGAAGATTTCCAAGTGAATGACCTTCAGATCCAAACCTTGGATGCAGTCAAACCACTCACATGGTCTAATAGAGCATTCTATATAACAACGGAAGTCTCATAAATTTTCGAAATTAAAAATAGTTGAACATAAATCCAAACTAGTACCTACTAGAATTACAACTGTCGCCCAAATGGGTCAAAACTAATAAATCAAATCCAATACTCAAACTAAATGAATTCATGTCTATAAATGAAACAACAATCGTCACGAACATCCTGCATTATCTCTCTCCAGGACCAGCAATCATTCTTGTGGATGACCTATTGTAAGTAGGGGTGAGTTTTTGAGGCTCAATAGGTAAATCCAAGAAAACTTCCATAGTCATATAACAACACTCAACTTCTTGCAATTTCCACACAACACATGTACATTTATGTAAATCACAACATTCATAGTAGTTCTCATTTAATCAATCTCACACAGTCACTTTATAATAATCATCATTTCATATCAAACCTCTTCCTATATTAAATCCTTATCACCTCAATCAATACATTCACATAATCAGATATCATAGTATAAACATGGCATAACCTAACTTTCTCTCACACCATTACAACAAACAAAATTTCAATCCCAAAACAATCAACATGTAATTCCACCATACTCATAACCATAACTCATGAACCTAATCATGTTTACATACTTCTCATGAAACCATAACTCTTCACAACCTCTCATTCACAATGCACACACACAATTCAAACATTACAACACAATCACACAACATAAGAAAATAGTCAATGTAGATGCACACAATACAATTCAATCAATAATGAAATGGCAAGCACAAACAATATGTTCATGATATGAATGATATGATGCATATGCAGATGATGGAATGAAGATGATGAAATTCAATGCAATGCAGGGTTGTTAAGCTTAGCCTAACCATGAAACCACACCTACATCTCCTTCAGGTAATAATACCCAAGGAATGTGTCACAACACACATACCATTTTCTTTCTAGGGACAAGTTAACCCCTGGCAGAAACACCACCTTCTCTTTAGGGAACAAGTTAAACCAAGGTAGAATCACCTCTTATTTCCTTTTCAGGCAACATTTTAGCCCTTGGTAGAAGTCACCCAAACAGACTCACACCATTACCAACACATCAGATCCTCCTAGGAATTCTGAAATCACAACACCCAAACTATTCACCAGACTCTCCTCCCTAAGGGGACTTTTGAAACACAACGCACAAACTAATCACCAAATCCTCCGCCCTAAGGGGAGTTTTGAAGCACAACACATAAACTAATCACCAAACCCTCCTCCCTAAGGGGAGTTCTGAAACATAACACAGACTAGTCACAAGACCCTCTCGCTAAGGGGATTTCTGAAACACAACAGTGAACCATATAGGATCACCCCCAAAACCCATACTTGGGACCTGGTCACTAGGGACCTCACACAAATCATACACTAACTAACTCACATTGCCCATGTATCATACACACTCATATTACATTGATATCACACATCACATAGTCCCGAAGACTCACACACCAGGATAGTTCACAGTACACCAAAACAGAAGTACATAGAGTCATATAGTTGCACAATTATTTCCACATACATTTCTAAGCAAAAATAACCTTATACTCAACCTATCGTGGACATAAACTAGCTAACCTCCAATTTTGGTGTTTATTGAGCTTTAGTCATAAGTCTCGGTGGACCGAAAATCAGGTCGAAGATCTCAGTCGATGTCTCGGTTCATCCTCATGTTCGGTCTATTGGGTAGAAAGTTTGGGGCTTTTAGTTGGTAATTTCGGTCGAACCGAAGGCCAGACTGAAGTTCGTACGAACTCAAGAAAAATCCCTAAAAATCCTAAAATTCATATCTATCATATTTTGATCTACAATTTTCATTCTATACTCCGAAATTCGTAGATCAACAATCAATACTTCCTATTCAATATTACATACTCTATATACATTCGTAAGCATAAATTATAGCAAATATTCATATTATCACACAGATCACCATATTTCTCACAAACAAATCATATTAAGTTAAATCTCATTAAACAGATCCTCGATCATGCTTCACTACCATAATTCTCATGCAAATCAATCCTAGTCCATATACCTAATACTATTATCATATTTCCATGTAAGTGTTTAGGATAATGTCCAAGGAGACACCTACATCTTTTTCTCAAGATCCTTTCCTGCAACTCTTAGGGCTTGGAGGATCCATATTGGCTTTTTTCCTTTTTATCCTTTTCTTTTTCTTTTTCTCCTTTTATCTCTTCCTTCTTCCTTTTCTTTTCTCTTTCCTTCTCTAACTCCTCTTGCATGCCTCCTCCTCCTCCTCTAGTATAGATGGTTATAGTCCTCTCCTTTATCCTTCTCGTGCTTCTTTTCTTGGATCTTCCCTTTTCCTTTTTCTACCGGCTAGGTCTAGATGTCTATTCTGATCCCTTATTAAATTCTCCCCCTCTTATTTGAATTTAAACTCCTTCGGATCAGATGGGGAATGATTTCCCCTAGAATCTTTCTTATTTACCTCTATCACCATTAGGTAACTCCCTTTTTTATCTTTTGGTTACCACTTTACCTTTTTACGTTGTTTTCTTACTTAGTTAGCATAGGTTCTCTCCTTGTGAGCTACACGACTAGATTTGGGCTGTCATCCCCAATCTCAGCCTAAAGGCTCATTCTTGATATATGCATACATCTATTATCGTACAATAGCCCTATCCTTCTCCAAATCACATATTTACCTTATTTCTATGTTATTATTACAGAAACTTCCTTACTCTCACAACTGGTCCTCTTATACACTCACAACATTTCCATTTATACCTCCTTCCTATTTAATGTTTATGATTCTAATGATTCATTAGGTTTCGGGCTTCTTTTATTAATTAAAGGTAAATTAAATCCCAAGAGTTTTAGCTGCCTTTCTTAACTATTCAAATTATCTACATAATAGAAAATTAATTATTTTATTAATTTTTTGGGTTAGGGTCACTACATTAACAAAGTGTGGAAGTTAAGATCATACAATCATTTGACTTCAGATGAGTCACCCAAAATTTAAAATAAAAAAATACTTAATCCATTACAAATAGCATAAATCGTTAATCATAAAAACGATATATGTTCTTCAACTTCAATCAAAGCAACAACCCAAAAACTGCATCTCAACGTCACATCCATTTCCTCTTGGAAACTACCTGCAACATGAAAGTTGCGTGAGCTTGGAATGCCTAGTAAGTAATTTATACAGTCAATAACCCCATTGAACACATGTAGAATAATTCAAAAATGAAACAATAAATAATGAGATTAATATAAGAAAAAATAATACATAAATAAAGTGTACAAATGCAATGCAAGTGCCATGAGGATGCATCCTTCAAATGTACTAAAATGTTATGTTCATATCAATAAAATACAATTGACAAATGCAATGATATGACTAAGTCAATGCTTCATGTTATCCTAACTTCACTATCATCTTTAAATTCGGGAACCAATCACTAGGAGTAGCTGGTGTCACACCCCAAAACCCAATACACGATTCCCTATATGGGATTGCATGAATTTCAAGGTACAACCTTTGGGATCCATTACTGGACTGCGGATTACTATATCAAACCAAAGGAAATAAAAGTATTACTATCTTTATTGATCAGAATTGCGAAAACTAAATAAAATAAATAAAAATCCAAATAACAGTCTATGACTTCAGCTGAGTCATGACCCCCAAACCAATGCAAAAGTAAAGTATAAAGCTAAGTTATTGCAACTTCAAAATTCACCAAAAGACCTAATCTAAGAAAACAGTAAACAAGCAAATATGCAGCAGCAACAAGCAAATCCAAATCCAAGTTCAAGCATAGTAATCTATCGACTATCTCATCCTGCAACACGAAACGTTGCGTGAGCTTTTAATGTCCATTAAGTCAATCAAACAATCATCCGTTCATTTATGATATCAATGGAGTCAATCCAAGTTACGGCAAGTCATAGCATCACCAATCATACAATAAAACAGTTAAATATGAAGAATGAAAGAATGATGTGAGATGTAATGAATGATTCATGAAAATGCTCTAATCTATGCTCAAACAAGGAATGCAATGATGATGATATGCAAGGTATGAATTAAACTAACTTAGACTGTTAAGCGCTCTCTTACTTCCAATGCAATACCATATTTCGGGCATAAGCCACTAGGAATAGCCGAATGTCCCCTCTTCGTTCCGGGCACTAACCCATGGTAGAAGGACACCATTCTGTGAATTCAGAGTAGAAGATACTCTTGGAAATTCCAACCCTAAGGTAACTTTAAAGTGTACAAACTCAAGGTATTCCAATTGTATAGGTGCTCTCAAGCAACCTACCCTATTTTTAGTGGGGATTTCGACCCACATGAAATCTAGTCAACCATAGGAATCCATCAAGGAAACCCTTTTATTTTTCTCCACCTCCAGGGCATTCTTATCATTCTAAATCAGCCTAACATGCATGAAACAAAATATTAACAAGAAACAAATCAATTTCAGTGACAAACATTACCAATATTAATTACTACCAAATCTAACGCGATTGATGGGTACCAAGCTACTGGGAACTCCAAGGTAATTTCAAGGTCTTCCTTGAGTCCTAAAAGTCATTTACAAAGCCAATGGTATGTGTCCACATCAAACCCTACTCAAAATTCCCATCTGTGTCAATCTGGGCATGACTTCGGTAACCTCATCGATGTACTGATGGGTGCCGAAGGTCTATATTGTTCTGAAATTCAGTCTCTGTCGGTACCCTGGTCGGTGTGCCGACGGGTGCCGATTTGTCTATTTTTTGCAATTTCACTTTGATACCCTCGTCGGTATGCTGACGGGTGCCGAAGCCCTTATTTTGCCTACGATTTGTTCTCTGTCGGTACCCTGGTCGGTGCACCGATGGATGCCGATCTGGTATAATCTTGGCAATTTCCAGATCATGGGATTTTCATCCAAAAGTGGTCTGATTTAATTCTAATCAATTCTAAAGGTCTCAAATACAATATTTTAACTAGTAAAACACCTTAGAACATATTAGAACTTAATCAAATCTAATCTTAACAAGTTAAACATGATCATATACAAATAGTTCATCAAGAACACAATGAATCATGATGAACACATCAAAACATGGATTTAATCACATGAAGTCATAAAAAGATTATAAAGTAAGATTTAACTTACCTATGATCTTCGAATCAAACCTCACCAGATTCTTCTTGTTCTCTTCCTCTCTTCCTTCTTCTTCTTCCCTTGCTTCCTTCCTTTGGCACTGCAATAATGGTGCAAAGGTTCAGTTTCACAGATCTGAAACCTTCCTCTCACTCTCTCCCAATCTCAGATTCATTCTCAACATCCTTAGGCTATGGGAGAAAAGTGAACAAGTATATCCTTTCTCCCTCTTCTTCCCTTTAAGTCTATCTCTCCAAGCCCACGTACCTAGTACGTATGGGATTAGGAGACAAAGACTTAAATTACACACCTTACCCCATATAGTTTATAATAACTTAAATAACCCCCATATAGTATAGTAATAACATTAAAGCCCCAAATTACTAACTTTAATTATAAAATAACCCTTATACAAATATAGCTTGCAAAATGATATAGTTAGATACCAATAACATACCCTATATTTATACGTAAAACATTATAAGTTGAGGAACACTTCTAATAAAGGATTCATGTCACTACAGCTGGATACCCCTCTCTTAGTTCGAGGTGTTCACCTCAACCCCATTCTTATAACCCATGGTATGATGGCAAACTGACTGAATTTAATGGGGATTTCAACCCAAGGTACAGTACAACATCATGATGACTGAATTTTTGGGGCTTTAAACCCAAGTTACAGTACGACGTCCATAGATCCCTTTCAATGGGATCCTGATCTTGTACCTCCAAGGCCTACTTAACAATTACATCAACCTAGCATGCATGTAATACATATCTTGTCCAGTTGTCATTTCACACACATAGAATCTGTGGTAATAACCTCCTTCAGACACTATCCGAACGCCCATACACATGGATAATCTACCAGAAATCATTACTGGTATTCTGTCCATAATAAATCCCCTAACATACCAATGACTGTACTAGTTCAGCACAATCAATCCAGTTCATGACTAATTCCATAGTCCAAAACTACCCATCATAATTCCCGAAACCAATCCATATTTCTATCTTACCCATATTCCCGTGTCCCACGCACAGGTTTACACACTAGGAACTAACCAAACATAGTATATAATTTAATATAAATAAATACATCAAATTATTCCGTGTTCGGTGCAAATAATTATTCCGACAAAAATATTAAATTTAACGACAAATTTTTTTCCCACCTCAGGAATGGTCCAGATAATTATACAGAAAATTTTCATAGGTAACGACAAGCAATTTCCTCACCGGGAATCATGCAAATACCACACAGTTAATATAATAAAATATAATAATAAAATTTCCCATGCTTGCAACGATTAAATAAATCATATACTTAATCCTCTAAATTATCAACGAGTTATTATATGATCCAAGAGATTACAAACTTATGCAGTTGATCGTCGTATAAATTTATATTATAATATTGTAGCACAGAAAAAATACCTAGGTGTAACATCCCAAACTCAAAGCAATTCACGTGGGAATCCTTTAGGATTGAAATATGAGTCTCACCCAAATTTACAACGGGAGTGGAAATAATATAGAGCCAAATGATATGAAATAATATTAAAACTTCTGAAGTAATCTTTACTGAAAATAATCAAGTAAAAGCTAAGTCTATTACATCCAAAACAACTAGATAAATCACTGCGGAAAACAAGTAAGAATATCCTATTCTCATGCTTTTAATCAATCCCTATTAACTAACCTATCTAATAATCAATTACATAAATCTAAGTAAATAAACCGTATTACAGATTCTACTGAAAATAAGCAAACAGAACCTAATTATAGCTAATGTCTTCATCTTTGACTTGGTCTCCACCTTGATCAGCATGGTCCTGTTGCCAACTAACTAATGATCCTAAAATGGTTATGCTCAAAGGCGTCAGCTACACTTAGCTCAGTAAATAAATCAATTAATCCGTATTTTAGATTGGAATATGGTCAAAGCCACTCTCCAATGATAATCCATAGACTAAACAACAATAAATATAATAAACATAATAAATATGCAATGTGTAGTGAACGTAATGAAATGTCCAGATTATTAATGAATGCAATGCATACACATGCAATAATGAATTGGTAATCACCAAGTGTGATTCATGTAAAAACATATGCTGTGCAAATATGCATGCTGTTCAGAATTCGAGTAATGTATGTCCCACACTAGACCAATCAATTCTTGAGAAAGATGTCGTAATGAACCATCCCCCGCATACACGGCCACTCTCAATAAGATATTCTATGTGAGCATCACAGTTTTAAAAAAAAAGGGGCTTCGACTAAGAGGTTACAATGCCCCCATTTATTTTCATTCACGGGTAATAACCAAGGCGTCAAAAATATGAACTAACCTCAGTGAGCCATACACTAACCGAATGCCAACAGAATTTCACTCGGCATCTGTTACGTATAATAATATGCTATCGAGATGAAAATAATAATGTGGTATATTGGATCGCGATACCCTTAACCTATGCAAATCAGTCCATTCGGGACTTCCTCGCCATATTATGATGTCCAAATCGTATATCACTATCACGACCTAAATTCTAAAGCATGACTCATACGCACGTGAGCATAACTCTAGAATTCCAAGCCTGAATCTCACCCTTAGATCAACCAAACTCGTACACCAAGAAGAGGGTGGAAAACCACAAACACCTCAAAGTAAATCCATACATACATCATAGGATGACAACAGAAGCTAATATCATCATAACATAAATGAAATCAAAACTTAATGTCCCTCACATCCAACCACAATCTAAAACAAAATACAACCAATCTCTAATGGGATCAAAAACTCCCTCTCAACACTCTCGTACACACCTAAGCAGTCCTGAACATACCTCTCGTACACACCTAAAATGTTAGGAGCCAAAAGGCTTGAGCTACGCGCTCAGCAAGTGCAATGTACAAATGTAATGTAATAATCAACATGACCATGAGTATGTATGGGATGCCATGATCAATGCAAGGTTCATTTAGTTTATGCAATGAAATTAACAAATATCTATACATAGGCCCAAACACAATGGCCTCATCAAACATGTGAAATGCACATGAAAGTTCTCAACTCTATGTTGTTTGATGTCTCATACTTGATCCCGAACTGTAACACCGCGTATCACAATCAAGGATACACGACCCCTTTCGGGCTACGGATACCTCGCCGATTCTGTGTGTACGGCACAGTTTTAGGGAGTCTCAACCCATGGAGAATCATGCCCCACCTCTATTTTTTATCAGGGGAATGAATCCGGGACTCACCAAGATATCCCCCGTGTACATCAATCACACACACAACCAAATGGTCATCATCCATATATGTGAATAAGATATATATACAGGTACCATGGGCTCTTCGGGTTGCTAGTCCCTCACCCTCAAATCATATTAGATTTGATCAAATATAGTCCCTTATTGGGACACCAGAGATCTATGTCTCTCATTGGCACTTCACTCGAAAGTCCAAGTATTCCCACATGTCACCCTATGGTTCTTCATAAAGGAGCCATGGTGGTCTGGGGTCCAAGTCCTCACAAGGACTAGTCATGCATGTATTCCATTATATGAATGACACTAGCAAGCAGCTACATGATATGCACCATATTATCAAGTGAAAGACCATCACTCAAGCTAAATATGTCACATCATAACATTTACATAATCAGGAACTGGTGAAAGGATAGTAGAGATGGCATTCTATACGATCACATCATTCTCATACACATTCAATCTTTAACTACTCATACATGATGCACTACAGGTCATGCAGAGGAGTAAGTAGTTCTAGTTTCATTTCACTAGTCCATACATGTGATCAAGTCCAAATAAGCAGCTACAGGTCATGTCGGTCGGTCATGTCGGTGGACCGACGTACTCACCGACAGGGCCAAATGAACTCTCCTCGGTGGGTTCTGTCGGTCCACTGACCACCCATCAACCACAGTTTAAACAGTCTCCTCGATGGGTGCCGTCGGTGCCACTGACCACCCACCGACCAAGAGCTATTACCAATCCTACCTTCCCGTCGGCGGGTCCGTCGGTGGACCAATGACAGATCAACCAACAGTCTGAAGTCTCTATGGGGTGTTGTCGGTACCACCGACCACCCACCTACAATATCCGTCGGTGGGTCCGTCGGTAGACCGACGACCTGGGCACAGGCAGGCTTCTGCCTATCCGAAGGTTACTCCTCGATATCCGTGCCATCCCACCTAGGGATTTGGGTTACGGGATCTGGGGCGTGACACCTAGTCTTACTAAAACTAGAATTTTATTAGCTTATTTAATGTAGAATCCTAATATAACTAGTAGACCTTGTTTTTAAACTGTTTGGGAGTCCTAGTCACTTTCTAACTCAAGTTTTCTAGGTCTTTAATAAAAACGGGATTA